>JARSSU010005161.1:0-38332 GCA_029619165.1 Eurosta solidaginis | reverse complement strand
CTGTCGATCCATCGAGTGCTGCACCCTTGCCACGGCCTTTTCGTTACTTTCTATCATTTTTGTCAAAGGGAACTCAGTACAGATGGATGGTCTGGCCTGGGTGAGGTCTCTCCAATAGTTTTTTTTCGTTCTAGAACATTTCTTAATAAAATAATGTGCGAGAGTATTGCCCTCATTTCCGCCTGACTATATGTGTTTGTGACTGAGCTCCTCTTAAACGACTGGACCGGTTTTGATAATAATTTTGTATGAGTTCAAAAGATCTGAAGGGTGCTTAAGATTAACAGTGTGGCCCGTTTTCTCTCTTATATCTACGGTAAGTTAACCAAAGCCCTACCTTTTCGAAAAACGTTTTTATGGTGTGATTTCCCTGCAATCCTTTATAGCTCATTACTTGATATACTTATAGGTATCGGCAGTGGACCAGGGATCGGTCGCTTCCAAAAAATCAAATTTATGGTGCCGTTTGCTTGAAATTCGGTACAGGGGTACTTCCTGTGCCAGGTTATAATTTGAGAAAACCGCAGCGGGAAGGCCCAGTTGTCTTATGTCTTACTTGTTGTTTTAACGGCCGAAAACTCTTATTTATGGTGCGATTTGCTTAAAATTTTGTACATGTGTTCCTCTGCGACAATCGTAAAACTTGGTCTCCTTTCTTTATTTCCCTATATATAAAAATTTATGTAATTTTAATAATTGTACCTTCCTTAGTTTCATATAGTTTCGTAGAGGTTTATTAAAGCAAAGATATTGAGATCGGTTGATCAGCCGAAGCAGGTAATCAAAATTTGGTATAGAGGTTCCATATTAGAGAAAGAAAAAGTAGAAGAGAATGGAACAGAGGGTGGAAAGGGGAGGAGAGGCCCACTTTTTTAATTTGGGCAAATGAGTTTTCGTGAAGAACAACGTACGGGTACTCTAGTCAATATGTATATTGACGCAACTGGGACTTAAGCACGCATCCTTCAGAACTTTTGCTGCTTTCTTCTCGCCTACAACTGCGCCCTGATACTTCAGTGAGCTGGCAGCTTGTATGATTGACTTATTTCTTGATCGACATAGCAAGCAGCAGTCCCGCCACCTACCGTTAATTTGGAATGTCGATATACACATGTGGAGAATGCTCCCCAGGGTTTTAAGCCTTGTAACAATTATTAGCGCTATCCGTGTACTTGGCCTTCGATCAGCAGGTGTTAATTTGGGCTTATCAAAATTGATATTTTCACATTCACCTTTTTGTACGGTATTAATGTTTATGATGATACTATTGTTAATATGTTTCATTTTATACCAACAACGAAAGAATATATCCTAGGGCTACCGTGAGATCAGTTCAGTTAATGAAGATTCACGTTAACTTTTTCGAATGCTCTGGAAGGCGCACTTATCAAATAAAAATGAAGTGGAAAAAAATTTAAGTTCCCTCGACGTTTGTAAGATGTCGAAAAGATGAAGCGACTACCACATTTGATATGGCTTTGTGGAAGGCGGAGTACGCTACCACCACATTATGCCGACCGTCGCCGCAATAAATATATTAATATCCAGGCGTATATTAAGGCAATAATCTCATACAGGATTTCACCAAGAAGTGTCCTAGAGTGCAAATATGCATTAAAGAGGTGCGCTCTGGCCGTACCATATATTTATTGGTTTCATGACCAAAATTCCGATCTCGGAGCAGCAATTATGCTACGTTCAAAAAAAAACATGTAGTATTTAAAAAGTTATTTTATGATATGAGCCCGCGCTACTGATGAGTTTCTCCATTTGATCGTCACACAAATTCTGGTAACACTAAGGACTCATTCCAGTTCATAGGAGGATTTTATTGACCGGCCAATTCAACCTAACCTAATACCCCTACGTAACTTCTACATCTTGATTTTAATGCATTTACACTTACCCAAATATATGGATAAGCAGCCATACACTGTAGTACGCAATTTGTGGAACGTACCTACATACATATACATACATATTGTACGTATGTTAATATTATCCTGAATTTCACAGAATATCAAAAACACCCTCTCCTTGTCAGATTACTCAGCTTAAATTACCAAGTATCGAGCTCAATACACATCACTTCAAGCGCACATGCGTTAGTGATACGCCTTTGAGTGCACTTATTCTGCATAGAAATTAAATTGTTCAGCCTTGAGGATAGAACTTAAAGCAAGACAAAGAAAAATTTCAAGATGCGTGAAGTTGGCATCACAAATTTCGTGGCTGTTTTGTCTAAGGTTACCCAGAATAGCCCTTTTTTTCGTTAACCCATCCTTGAGGCAAAATTTTCGGAAAAATAAATTTCAAGCTGGGTGAAGCTTTCATCACGAAATGCGAGCATTTCAACGCAAACTCCGTGGCTCGTTTGTCCCAGGATAGTCAACTTTTGTCGCTACCACACCTTTGAAAAGAAAGTTGTTGTAAACAAAATTGGATGCTACGTGAACCTGCCATTCCAAACTGCGAATTTTTTAATAAAAAAATATGTGCTTCGTTTGCCCAAATTAGATTTTTTTTGCAAAAAGTAGGTGGTTCGTTTGCCCCATCTTAGTCCAGAATAATCCTACTTTTTTCGTTAGCCCTCCCTTGGAAAAAAGCTATCGGGCGGCCGCCGTGGTGTGATGGTAGCGTGCTCGCCTACCACACCGAAGATCCTGGGTTCACACCACGGGCAAAGCAACGTCAAAGTTTTAGAAACAAGATTTTTAAATAAAAAAAAATTTGCAGGAAAGCTTAAAAAGGAGCACGACGCAAATTGGAAGAGAAGCTCGGCCGAAAATCTCTTCGGAGGTTACCGCGCCTTACATTTTTTTGTTTTAAACAATTTGTATGCTGAAAAACCTCAAAATCAAAAAAGTGTAACAATTTTTGTTTTCCACTTTTTATATACCCTACAGCAAATGAAAAATAAGTGGTATTAAAAAACTAAAAAAAAAGTTTATAGCACTTTTTTAACCATAAGAATAAGTTTTCTCTTATTATTTTATACCATAAAGGGGGTGGATTCACGAATATAAAGGTTGGGCTATCCTGGGCTTACCTTAGGCAAACGATACACAGAGCTTCATTACAAAATTCATATTAGGCCATATTTATATTTTAAGTAATTTTTTTGAAAGATTTATTTAATGCAGTTTTAAAACTGAATTCAAAATACATCGATCACAAAAAAAAATATTTTTATTTTTTATTTTTACGTGCTGTGGGGAATGATGTGTAAATGTGATAAGTCGTAAGCTGTTAAAAAGAATGTGCTAAGTCAACCTGTGCGCGCATTTTATTTATTTATTTAATTCATTCAGTCTAAAATCACATGCTTTGTTGTTGTTGTTGTTCTTGTATTAACGATAAAGACCCCCCCCGAAGGCTCTGTGGAGTATTACCGATGTTGATGGTCGTTTGCCGGATATAGATCTGCTACGTTCCGGTAACAAAGCACTATTAAGGTACTGGCCCGACCATCTCGGGAACGATTTATATGACCATATTAAACCTTCTAGGCCATCCCGCCCTCCCCACCACCTAGTTCCATGAGGAAATTGGGGTCGCCAGAGCCTCGGCTGTCAATGAAACAGGATTCGCCACGTTTAGGTGAGGTTGGCAATTGGGTTGGAGAAGCTATATATTGTGCTGGCAACCCCTGTAGAGGGTTGCGAGCACAACTGCTTGAAATTGGATTCACCCAATTGAGCCATGCCTTTGGTGTTTGATAAATGCTTTGCGCTGACCATAATCTACTTCAATTCTTACATGTCGATAACTACATGCTTTCTTACAGACTAGTTAAAAATAGAAAACAATTCAAGCTTAAACTTATATAAGCTGTTATTAAAATTAATAACACTACTGAATCGATTTGCTAGATGTATAGGTTCATTCGTAGCATAATTCGTTTTATGACTTATTTCGATACATAATCTATTATGCCGAAGATCACGCAGTGGAATATATGGAATGAACAAATTAGATAAATCATAGCAATTCGTGCTAAAGTTTATTATATCATAGGCAAGCATGAGTCAGATAAAAGTTCTTCAGTCATGCAAAGCCAAGACCAAGCAATTTGTACCTGCTGGTATATAATGGGAGGCCGTCCGGCCAGTAAAGCAATTTTTGTAAAATTTTCTTAAACTTTCTCAATTTTATAGGAGTTAGATTCTGAGAAAGGATTCCATATTATTGAGCAATATTCAAGACCACTTCTGACCAAGGATATAAAAAGTGCTTTCAACGGCATAGGGTCCTTAAAGTCACTGGTGTTACGTCTACTGAACCTAAACATTGCAACAAATTTTGAAACAATGAAGTCAATGTGACTAGAAAAAGAGAGTTTGGAGTCAAAAATTACACCCAAATCTTTACTCTCTTGACAACGATTAAGAGATTTAGCATTTAGTTTGTAGATAAAGTATGTGGCAGTTGCCTTTATGGAATAAAGCACAACACAGCATTTGTTTGAATTTAAAAATAAATTGTACCATCCGGCAAAAGAGTCCAGATCAGAACCGTTATAAATAGTTTGACAAATAAATATTATTTTTTGTGAAACATATAGTTACAGTGTTATATTTCAATCATTAAAGGGGAGGAGTGATGGGGAAACATATTGAGTAAAAAGTGCTAAGTCAGGAGAAAAAATTTGTTTTGAGGTCGGAAATTGGGGTAAGTCATAAAATAGCTGCTGGGTTAGCATACATGATTTTTATTTATCTTTTTCAAAGCTTCTACACTCAAAATATTGCAACTAAGGTATCCTCATTCACAGTTTAAAAAAAAGAAAAGGTTATTTGAAGAATTATTAATTTTTTTTTCTCCTATAAAATTCGTAAAAAGTGACTTAGCACTTTCTCACATTAAGCTAACGATATATTTTCTCATTCTTTAACATTTTTTTAAAGTATGTTCTGTCTTACAACTATTCCGGTTTTATTTATGTCTACTTTACAGGTACAGTTTCTAAGAAGACAGGTAAAGGAAATGTTAAGCTCGCAAAGACCGCGGAAAGCGAAGCATGTCGGGATGAGTACAGGGATCTGCTGAGGACCTACAAGCGTGAAATTTCCAGGGCGAAGAGAATCTCATGGAAAATTTCTGTACGGACATATAGTACTCCAGCGAAACAGCACGGTTGAAAAAAGTCCTAGCAAGAGGAAACATAGGGGGGATGGTCACGTAATAGTGAGGAATCCCTTGCGGTGCTTCTCGACACACATTTCCCATCGGGAGACGGTTTAGAAGAGCCAGCAGACATCGCTCACACTTCGATCAGGAGCGGGTAGTACGGGCTTGTGACCGATACCAAGATCGAATGGGCAGTGAAAACGTTTTCTAAGTTTAAATCGCCGGGCCCAGACGGTATATTCCTGGCCATGCTACAAGTTTCAAGTATGGCGGTCGTAGAATGGCTTAAAGTAATATTCGATGGGTGCTTAAGGCTGGATAATGTACGGCACTCTTGGAGAACTGCTCATGCAGCTTTCCTATCAAAGGCGGGGAAGATCGGTCACGTTTATCCCAAAGACTATAGGCCCATTAGCTTAACATCATTTCTGCTCAAAACCTTTGAGAGGCGGATATTTTGTACATAAAGTCCAACGTGGATGAACAGCTGCTCTCCACAACACAGCATGCGTACACCAAAGGCAAGTCGGTAGACACCGCACTGCATAGGGTGGTAATTAGCATAGAGAAATTCCTGGAATATAAGCAGTATGCTCTAGAAGTCTTATTGGATATTGCCGGGGCTTTCAATAATGTTTCTAAGTGGGCGATTATGGATGGTCTTAATTACATTAAAGTACATCCCGCCTTAATCAGATGGATCGGCTGCATGTTAAATTGCAAGAAGATTACATCACAATGGGGATTGTACGAGGCCACGAAATCAGTGGACAGGGGCACGCCGCAGGGAGGGGTGCTATCTCCTCTGCTGTGGACGCTGTTCACAAACCAACTGCTCAGGCAATTCGACGAGGGACCCCTAAAACTTCCGGCTTCCGCAGATGACGTTACAATTGTCATATGTGGAAAGTGCCTTCCTACGATTAGTTCTTTGATGGATCGGGCGCTTCGGGATATTCATATCTGGGCATCAAATGTCGGGTTGAAAGTCAATGCGGAGAAGACGGATATGTTCTTGTTTACAAAGAGGTACAAGGTCCCAAATTTGACCAGGCCTAAGTTAGGAGGGCTGACCTTACAGGAGAAACCTTGCACAAAATATCTAGGAATCATCCTGGAAAGTAAACTGTCATGGAAGCTCAACATTGGGGAGAGGGTGAAGAGGGCCTCAATAGCACTCTATGCATGTAAAAGAATGCTGGGGTGTACGTGGGGCTTATCGCCCTCTCTTTCTCATTGGGTTGTTACACCGATTGTAAGCCCTATTCTATACTATGGAGTTCTTGTTTGGTGAAAAGCCACACAAAAAACAACATACCTCAAAAAATTAGAGGGGGTATGCAGATTATCGATGCTTAGCATTACGGGAGCCCTGAAAACAACACCGACGGCTGCACTGTATGCCATTCTGCACATTCCACCTGTAGCCCTGGTAGCAAAGAACATAGCATTAACAACTGCAACCAGGCTCGGTACACCTGGTAACACTACGGACTCGATAAGTCTATGTGTGGTTCTCATGGACCGGCCAGTTCAACCTAACCTAACCTACAGGTACAGTGTTTGCCATCGCAACCTTGCTTTACGTTCTTACCAGCTAATTGGTGAATTATTTTATTTACTTAGAAATTAGTTACTTTTTTTTAGCAATTAATAATTTTTTCCTGCAGTGTGTCCAAAGCTATTTTGTAATGGTTAGAACAGTGATTCGTGATGTGATAACAGACTTCCTGCTGCAGTATAAAAGTTTGCCTGCGATATAAAGGAGACTAATCACGCTTCAACTGGACTGGACAGTTTTCTTAAATAATAGGACGAATTTACTTAAGTCAAAATCGGCAGGCATGCCGCTTAATTGGCGCCTGACCATCTATATGGTGTTTGCCTACCTGGCGCCAATGGGACACACCAAGGGTATTTAGATTAATATCCTGCTTTCAACAAATTGGGGATCTTACTCTTCCCCTGCCTCCAAAGGCGAGTGCTGAGTAGTATTACTTATTAGTCGGATAATTGTTTTTAATTTGTTTTCATTTTTCGCAGCTGAGTAAAAAATCAGAAATTTTGAAGTTATGTTTAACACCAGGTTCACCAAATAAATACCTATCTATCTGTATACTCTATTAAACATGTATTAGTTCCGCTACTCACCCAGGTAGGGCTTGGTCAAAACTAAGAATTGTATTGAAGTGTATGGAGAAGTAGACCAGTTTTTTGTTTTTCCTAAACATTGCGATTTTGGAGCTCATTGTTTTTGTGCAATTATGCATAAGAGAAGATGTACGAAGTATACTCTGGAATTCGTCTACCAGGTCGAAGTTCTTGTGTCTGCAAGAATTCGCCTCAACGAGAAGAAAACTTTACGGGATAAGATATAATTAGGAGCGTTCCATTGAGTTATCGAGCTCTGGCTCACGATCAAATCTCATTGGAACGATCTGGATCAACTTTATGAGAGCTGGCAGCACTAATATAAAACATATTTTTTGTAGAAAATAAGAAGAAGAAGCGTACACAAAAATTGAAGATACTGATATAAAAGCGCAAAATTAAATAAAGAGAAAATAGAAGAACAATTCTTCGAATTAAGTAATTGCAAATATGTTAAAGCGATTAGCTATAATTTTTCATGTACGGACGGAGAAACTTCTAAATTCTTCTGCGAATACAGTAGACACTTCTGAAAATGAAGAGGAGCGAGATAAAATAACAAATTTTCTACAAGTTGTTTACTCTTTCCGTGTTTTTGCTTTTAAATAGGGCAAAATCTTTTATGTATACACATATGTACACATACTTACATATTTCAGTGCAACCAACTCAAAAATGGTTAGCTGTCAAAAAATCTACTACAGAAAACAAAACGAACAGAACTGCTATACTGATCAGAAATTGAACCAGATAAATATCAGGATGACAGCGTTGTTATTAGTTTTCAAGTGAAATTTCTATCCGTATCTGGTTCACGCGTCATTTGAACGTTACTATTATCACCTAGCATATCCTTCTGCTCACACCCACGTCTTTGGGTCTCAGGCAAAAGCGAGCGATACCAGTTTCGATAACAAAAGTACCAATTACCTTGGGTTTTTTTTGGTCACTATACAGCCAGGAAGCTTACTTTGTGGGATATTTTTATCAACCTTCCCTCTTTCGAAGGTTAAATTCATTCATGTAGTATTCACTCAGCTTAACCATCTACAAGATTTAGTATGACTAGATGTAAACAGTTGAATATGTCAGTGGTGCTGCTGAATAAAAGGAGCACCTGTTTATTACTAGCGGTTTCCCCTAAAGGGATTAAAACAGCATACATAGCATACATGTATGTATAAAAGGATGTTCGTATGTACATATACACATGATTGAAGTAATCGGAATCATAACTTAAAACCGTAACAAATTTTTAAATTAGTGCCTCAGCGCATTTATTACAAAATTCCATTCCACAACAACAATCCAACTTTCAAACTGAGAGGAAGATTTAGATAGTCAACAAATTGGTGAAACACAACGTAGATACAATGTGTGAATATACGGAATAAGAGAGGAAAATTATGCAAAGCAGCAAAACAAAGCAAAGCGTTTTAAAAGCAAAGAAGCTGAATACGAAAGTTATGAAGTAACATGCACGCAAGATTTTCAATATTATATTTTCTATAGATCACACAAACAAACACAAATTCAAACAGAAAAATTCCCGAATATTCTTACATTCTTAGCAGCTCCAAAGTTCGCTTTCCTCTTCATTTGCATGACTCAGAGATTAAGTATTTATGTGAACGTCTGTGTGTTTTCCATAAATAATTGTTTTAATACTCAGCTGAGTAGAGCTCACAGAGTATATTAACTTTGTTCGCATAACGGCAATCCGTAACGGCATAAACTAATCGAGATAGATCAAAATGATCTGGGCAAAAAAAAATTCATTTAGCAATGTCCGTCCGTAAACACGATAACTTGAGTAAATTTTGAGGTATCTTAATGAAATTTGGTATGTAGGTTCCTGGGCGCCCATCTCAGATCGTTATTTAAAATGAACGAAATCGGACTACAACCACGCCCACTTTTTCGATATCGAAAATTTCGAAAAACCGAAAAGGTGCGATACTCATTACCAAAGACGGATAAAGCGATGAAACTTGGCAGGTGCGTTGACCTTATAACGCAAAATAGAAAATTAGTAAAATTTTGGACAATGGGCGAGACACCGCCCACTTTTTAAAGAAGGTAATTTAAAAGTTTTGCAAGCTGAAATTTGCCAGTCGTTGAAGATATCATGATGAAATTTGGCAGGCGCATTACTCCTATTATTATTATTATGTATTTAGGCTTAAAATGAATTTCAAGACTAATAAAAGAGAGCACCAGCTGCTATGGCTATCAGCTCTATCGCATTACTCCTATTACTATATGCACGCTAAGAAAAAAATTAGCAAAATCGGATGGCGAACACGCCCACTTTAAAAACAAAATTTTTTAAAGTCAAATTTTAACAAAAAATTTAATATATTTACAGTATATAAGTAAATTATGTCAACATTCAACTCCAGTAATGATATGGTGCAACAAAATAACAAAATAAAAAAAATTTCAAAATGGGCGTGGCTCCGTCCTTTTTTATTTAATTTGTCTAGGATAATTTTAATGCCATAAGTCAAACAAAAATTTACCAATCCTTGTGAAATTTGGTAGGGGCTTATTTTAAAATACTCTTTAATACCTTCCATTTGAAACCCATGTCATACAAACACATTCCAGGGTTACCCTAGGTTCATTATGCTAAATGGTGATTTTCCCTTATTTTGTCTCCAAAGCTCTCAGCTGAGTAGGTAATGTTCGGTTACACCCGAACTTAGCCTTCCTTACTTATTTTTTTTAACTAATATTCAGGTAAGTTTCCATTAACGTGTGTATAAGAAATTGATGTTTTGGTCCTTTTGGACCTCTCAATCGGTTTTATGTACTGCAGTGACTTGCGTTTTATTCCAATACCAAGGGCTGGCATTTTATTGGAACCCTAGGGGAGGTGTGGAACCTAACCCCAAGCCAAGAGAGTGCTGGATTAAATTTTCAAAATGAAATAAAAAATTTGCAGACCTATGTTCGAAACATTGAATTCAATGGTCAAAACGATATTTGAAATAAAAGTATACCAATTATAAATTGAAAGTTGTTTGGACTAAGTCAAAAATATTTCGCTCGGCATTACATCTTGAGTTCATTAGGGGTGGCTGCTTAGCTTCAGCTCCCGCACTAGTTTGGCTGTCCAATACGTTAGGGTAGTGGCGCACCCGACTATTTGGTCGACTGTCTTGTGAAAGCTTAGGTTTTACTTCTTTAAGTCTTCTCGGGGTTAGCCAGAGCCTCAACCGGTAAATATATGTATGTACCTACAAATTCACATTTGTAACAGTAGTCGCTATGTGTAAATGATGTTGTTGTTGTTGTAATGAAGACACTCCCCGAAGGGTTTGGAAAGTGATATATATTGGAACAATTTACCATCATCGCATGTCAAATTTGGTTTCGAGACAAACCAGTTACGGCGTTGTGCCACCATCAGTGTCATTTTTTGTTCTGATCTGTTGTTGTCATTTGTCTTATATTTATAGTTCGTTAGTGCATGAGCAGGTATTGTCAAATTGAATGTTTGTTCATCAGACACGGGGATGGATTTTCAATGATCAACTTGTGTTAGCTGAGGCATTTTAGTCCCTTGCGTGAGTGTTATCGATGTTGATTATCCCTTACGGGATATAGATCCTGTAATAACCACTAATAAATTGATTTCCCGTGTGGAATTTAGTTTAATAAGCGTGGCCAATCGGGAGATATGAATTTTTGAAAAATTCGGCACCTTTATATGGCTTGTTTCTGAATAATTTCGCAAGAACTACTAGGCTTGGTAATTTTATTTGAATTTATTGTTCTTATTTTTATTAATTTTCTGAAGAAATGCAAAGGGTGTCTTCAAGTTTATTAGATATGTTTTCTTTTCGTGTTTTATTTGACCAACAAGGTGAAATTGGTGATATGTGGAAAGAAGTTAAATTTCGCAATTTGATCCTTATAATTGATAAAGATCCACATCTATTGATACTACCGTCGACCATATCGGACAAGCTTTCGGCAAGAAAAACAAACAGTCTAGACACGCCACCGCCAATATGTATGACATTCAGATGCGGCGACCAGAACACGTCGAAAATCGGCAACGACGGCAAAGTTTGTCGGCGGCGTATTTCTCTGGTGTATGAATCCATGACGCAGCAGTGCTCCTTCGCCAACAAAGCTTAGATATATCAGTTTCATTAATAAATTGTTTGTTGTTATTATTATGCCTTACACATACCTAGTATACAAAATTTTATTATCTTTTGTTGTATATTATTGCGTTGATCATCTTTTTTGTCGTTATTTAGATGCTGTTGTCCTTTTTTTTGGATTAAAACATGTGCGTCACATAAAAGGTGGGTGTGCACATGTTTTTGGTTTTTGTCTACAAAACTTCAAGTAAATTTTATACGTTGTTCTGATGACGAAGATGGCAGTAGTGGTGGTTGCAAAAGTACGTGCTGCTTGTTTGTTGTTGATTGCCATAACGTTGGCTTATGCCTAATATGCACATTAAAATCACAGCGAGGACATTTTTAATACAAAAACGACACACAGCACTAATAGACATACCGTAGCATTGTGCGTTACTAAAACAACAACATTTCCGCAGAAAATATTAATTCACAACTAGAGATTTTTTGGTGATATTGAACTAATTCGAAAATGCCAAAATTGGAATACATCAATAGCATTATAAAATACGATTATAAGATCTTTAAAGCCCATTTCCCTAGATTTGTGTTTGAACATTTGTGACATTTAAAGTTTTTGTTTAGCTTGATTCTGTGTAGCGGCCGTCCGTTGTGAACGAATTTTGTAATTAAAATTATATAGTTCAGAACCCGATGACAATGCAATAATTAGAAAAAAACGATAGGTGGTGCATGGATCGAAATATTTCAAAAAATCGTATTTGTGGTCCGATTTGGCTTTAAATGCGATTTGTGAAAAAACTAAGAGAGCGGTAAATTTATTTTAAGATTCACTCAAAAAGTGAAGAACGGTACTTTTCGCACAATAGGTTGTTTTCATGATTCCAGATCACATATAATCTTTTCATGATAAAATAAATAAACAAATGTAAGGCGCGATAACCTCCGAAGAGATCTAAGGCCGAGCTTCTCTTCCAATTTACCTCGTGCTCCTCTTGATTTTCCTTAAAAATTAGCCGGATGGGACCTACATATTTTATGCCGACTCCGAACGGCATCTGCAAGGCAGATGAGTTTTCACTGAGAGCTTTTCATGGCAGAAATACACTCGGAGCGCTTGCCAAACACCGTCGAGGGGCGTCCCCGCTTAGAAAAAATTTCTTCTAATTGAAAAACCTTATTTCTTAAATTTTGATGTTGCTTTGCCCGGGGTGTGAACAGCGGGCATACAGTGTGGCAGGCGGAGCCCGCTGCCATCACACCACGGTGGCCGCCTTTTTCATGATACTGGTTTCTTATACATACATTTGACATTCGACCATTGTGTTGTTTTTGTGCTTACATTGCGACAACATCTGAATTTGATCACAAATGTCTTAACTGCTATTTTCTCAATCCGTAGACAATGCAACGGCAACGCCAAAGCAACAAAAAAAATGTTTAAACTTAAAATTCTGATCGCATTGTTGGTTTCTTTTTCTACCTTATTTAAGGCAAGGTTGAACTGGACGGCCACGTAAACTGAGTGTGTCCTTCGTTTTACTAGAATTTGTTTGATGATCAAAAGGAAAACATCCATTAAGTACCTATGCCCTATTCAGTGAAATAACTCCGTCTTCTTAGCATATACAAGCAGTGCTTAAGGATCTATTTTAATTGCTGCCTCAGGATCTGGTAACTCTTTTGCACCTAGTAGTTGGAGCCTTGACCTCGCGAGCGCAGGACGTGAACACATAACGTGCTCAAACCTTACTTCCAGCATCCCATATATTCTACGTCTGCTGCCACTGACGGGGCCTAATTTGTAAGCATGTAACCCAAGTGGGCAGTGTTCGGCTAGTATGCCCATAAGGCGCCTTAAGTCTTCTTTCTTTGTAGATATGAGCAACTTTTTAAGGATTTGCACATGATCTTAGAAATTTTGCAGCTACGCGCTTCTATCCTCGCCTTTGCTGCTTTATAGATCACATGCAACGCCTGCCTCCTTTTGATTTCTCCTATTAGGACATCTATGAGAGTTGCTCCAACCTTCACCAACTCACCGGCATTTTCGTTAATACTATTCCTTTATGACTATTCCTTATAATCCGTGGCGGCCACCATGGTGTGATGGTAGCGTGCTCCGCCTACCACACCGTATGCCCCAGGTTCACACCCCGGTCAAAGCAACATCAAAATTTTAGAAATAAGGTTTTTCAATTAGAAGAAAATATCTCTAAGCGGGGTCGCCCCTCGGCAGTGTTTGGCAAGCGCTCCGGGTGTATTTCTGCCATGAAAAGCTCTCAGTGAAAACTCATCTGCCTTGCAGATACCGTTCGGAGTCGGCATAAAACATGTAGGTGCCGTCCGGCCAATTTGTAGGGAAAACCAAGAGGAGCACGACGCAAATTGGAAGAGAAGCTCGGCCTTAGATCTCCTCGGAGGTTATCGCGCATTAAATTTATTTTTTTTTATGACCGGGAATCCAGTCTCTCTCATGCTGTTTTGTATTCCACGACACTTCTTGATGAAATGATATGTGTCATTATTGCCTTAGTGGCTGCCGCACTACCAATGTATATGGACGAAACTGCACGTAAGTACCTTATATTAAAGTGACGCTAGCGCCAAAATGAGGCAAAGGTCGATGATGATAATGATTTTTAGCCCAGCGTTATAATAGTACGACCCCCACTCTAACTTCATCAGCGCCTAAAACCATACTACTATGCAGCGCCAGACTGTCGGTTTGCCAATTGGTGAAGGCAGGCTTTTTCTTGAGCTACTAACTGGTAGTGGTACCCACCTACCCGGTACCTTGTCCCACACTGCGTTATGTACATAGAACTTATTACATAAAAGTAACCGAAATTGAGTTTACTACGATTTTCAATTTTTCCTCTACGTCACATTTCAGTTTGACGTTAACATCCACAAACAAAATTGGCTCGTTTCCTTATGACTACACGACCACGTCCTCTCAACTGTGGCTCTGGCCGTAGCCGGGGGACGTCTTTAGAGGGACTTCCACTTAGCCCAAAAGTCGACCTACGCAGTTTCAACTGTTACAAATGCACATACTATCCAGTCTTACTTCATAAAGTCGTTCGCATTGTAGATGAAAACCCCACTGAACAATGAAATGTACATTCCACTAATAACCCCTGCAACTGCATTTATATTAGTAACCTGATTTTTATCATCGACACACCAAACAGCTGGTTTTTGACCGCCCCTATCTTCAGCAGATAACTCCCGCTATCATACCGAGTCACAGCTGCTATCAGCGCGATTGCTTCCGTTGATATTACGACCAGCCGCCCGCTGTCATACCGCTAACTGTTGCCAGCTCGATTATCCACGCTGAACACTACAATCATCGGTCGCCTCATATGCTCGGCTACTTCCGCGATAGTTTACCAACCGTCGACCATCACTGATCATCCCACCGTTAGAGTAACTTGCGACTTTGTCCACCCGTCCGTTGCATACCAGACCCCTCGGGACGTCTACTTGAACCTGGATTGATAATGTTCTATCGCAGCCTTCGGAAATACTCCTCACATACATTTTGAGTCCCGATCTGTTAACTTTCTTCAGCCCCACAGCTACCGAGGCCTAAAGACAAATTTTTGTGCAGCTGCAAATGCAAATGCAAAGCTGATGACTCTCGGCAAATGTAGTGTACTGGCTGTATATTATGATAGTTAGGACGATCCTCAAAAGTATGGAAAACATAGGAATCAATGGGTCCTTACTACAACACCAATTTTGGCATCGATTACAATCTTGAAGATCTACCAAACATGGACTTCATCTCGGATAAAACGCAGCTTCTAGCTTTACGACTCATATATATACGGTGGGTGAAAGGGGTAAGGAGCTAATATTTGGCAGGAGTCTGGTGTTTAAGTGAAAGTTGTTGGGAGAATTTTGTCCCAAACTTCGAATCAGCTAGAAATTTATGTTATCGATATGAAGCGACTTGAAGCGCTTAGCTCTAAGACTGTTCGATTAGGGTTGGCTAGGTTAAATTAAGTGGTCCTCAAATCAAAATTTTCGATTACCAGTTAATGATTTATGGGCTGCAGTTTACTAGTCATTGATTTCCCTGCAGCCATAAATAAATCCATGAGTACATGTTAAATCATCTGCTGGGTTTTATTGTATCTTTTGTTTATATGCACTCATGCCACACTTAAAGATTTATACGCCTTAAATTTAATTCCATGTCAGACCAAGCGTATGATACTAATAAGTGCGAACCTTGGAGTTGGCCAGCTCAGGGTAACTTAACGGTAGAGCTTTTGAAGTGTTCAAGAACAGGACAAAAAGTAAAAATACACAAAAAACATTATGAAAGTGTAGCGAAAGTGTTGAGCTTAGGTAAGAAGATGCCAGCAGCAGACGCATAGTCTACCGAAGTTAAACGTAGGTAGGTCTGTATAGTAATTGTAGCTGTGTGCAAACAGCAAGTGTTAAGTAGAACAATAGAGAGTAAGTAACTCCTTACAGTGAAAAATCACTGCCAAGCAAGCAGGAAAACGGAAAAGGAATCGGAAGTAGCAAAGCAAAGCTAAAACAGCAGCAACAGTCGTGCGACAGCAAGTGGCATGCAACGAAAAAGGCAGCAGCCGTTCGAACAAGCGCTATAGCGACGCTCAAAGATTTGCTGCATTAGTGTCGGTGCCTAATTACTAGGGCAACCAAAATCTTTCACGTGCGACTCCGCTTTCCTAAAAAACGTCAACCAAATTTTCGATATGTAAACTTCTTTGCTCGCGGGAATACAAAAAAAGTAGCTCATTATAACAACAATATCGATGCGAATGATAACAACGATTCTTTTGGATACAATCACGAATACGAAGACAAGGCAAAGCAAAACAAGGAAAATAAAGTTAAGGAAAGCAAAATAAGGGACAGAACAAGAACGAAAATAGAGAAGGGATGTTTCTTATCGACAGGATATGGGTGTTTTCCATTTCTTATCGAAAATCTATCGGTTTGTTATCGGTGTCTTATATACGATATACATATAGACGAGTTATCGATTTTTTATCGAAGTGTTTTATACTTGCTATGGAAAACAAAGGTTATCAACGACTCATCACTTATTTCACTAAAAGTTGTCGATTTATTATATAAAATTTATCATTTTTAACGATTTGTTATCGAAAATGAATTTAAAAAATCGATTATCGAAAGCTACCGATTTGTTATCGAAAAGTCATCAAAAATGTACAAAAAAAATGCTGCTTTGTAATTGGCGTGTTAGCACTTCATTATCGATGGCACAGCTGTAACATAACGAAAAATATCGTTTGCGACAATCAGGGTTTATTGTCAAGACTTATGTACATACATTAAGCTGGGTTGATTTGCATGGACGAAAGTTAACCCATATCGCGCCATCGATTTTTCGATAGGTTTTGGGCTCAAGAAAAAAAGTTCCACTAAGCATACCCAAAAAAATAATTTTCGAGCCTGCAAAATTTGAGTTCTTCGATTTTTTTTTGATTTTTAAGGTTTTCTTCACAACCCCCTTAAAAAATTTTCATTTGATTTTAAAATCTTCATGTATACCCTGTCCGACTCAAAAGTGTCCGCTAAAAACTTTGGCGATAACCGTTTTTTGAAAAAAAAATATTTTTTTGGGTTTTGAGGAGTGGTGAAAAAATTTATTTTTTTTTCAAGGCTCCAAATCATTTTTTATGTACATGTTTCCGTTAGACCCACCAATAAGTATACCAAATGATCAGGGGACGAGCTAAGTTGATTTAGCATGTCCGTCCGTCTGTCCGTATAACGGACGCAAACTAGTCCCTCAATTTTTGAGATATCTTGATGAAATTTGGTAAGCAGGCATATTTTTATGGGGGATTTGACATTTGTAGGAATAGACTGGATCGGACCACTACAACATATACCTCCGTATAGAGTTGTAAAAATTTGGGCAATGAGTTACTCTGCAAAAGAAAAAATTTGAATGCCCAAGGAATAAAGAGGTATGTTACGGTTTTAACAAATATTACTATTTTTAATTGAAAAAACTCTAATCCAATAAAAAAATTTCCATTTAAAAAAATGTAAGCAAATATGTAATTTCTAAAGCATAACACTGCTACATATATTCAAACATCCAAGGATTTCTATTGCAATTTTTGTAACCCTAGTAATCACAATACAGCTTTAATACTTGTAGTGGAAACCGGCTCGTGAAATCCATGTTTTGTATCTGTATGTGTGCATGAGGGCTTTCAAATTTGTTTGAGTATTACAGAAACGAATTAATATGAATTTTATTATTTAATGAAACATTTTCTTTGGCTTCTTTAAACTGAGATTTTCGGCAATGACTGTTTTTTGCGTTATTTAGCGCTTTGGCGGTTGTATGTGTATGTGTATTTCGTGACACGGATCAAGCTTACCACAATGTTGCACGTTACATGATATCTGTCTGTTTGTCTACTGCACTACTACCACAACAACTGTGCCCAGGGAATTGTATTGAGGTTACAAATACCCTAGCCACCGTTACTGCTACTGACGGCGGAATATCACTTATACTTTAATGCAGCAACCTTTAGCATTGCCCATTACCAACAGGGATTCGCTATCATATCATGATTTTTATCTTCTCTAATGGTTATATGTTTATGTGAATGCCATCAAGTCGAGTGAATGGATTGGATGCGTTGATAGCAAAAACAAATTGTAATGCGAAGGGTTGGTCGTATTGTTGTTTAGTAAATGTTTGAATAATTAATTTCACTTTCTATTCTGCTCATAAATACACACCTACGTACATAAATGCGAATATACTTTTAGAAATGTTGAGAATATCTCTATGGCAACTTGGCATTTATATGATTGCTGAAACCATCCACCCTTACCGCTGGGTTGTGCCGTTTTATTTTCACGGTACTTTTACAATTATTATACAAAGCGTTTTCGGTTAAATGTTTATGTGAAAGGCTTAAATGGACTTTCAAAGCATTAAATTTTACAATTGCAAACGGCAATGGAATGACTTATTGTTGCCCAGTCCATGGTCGTTTATTTTAATAGAGTGTACATAAATAAAATAATTACAATGAGAATATCACAAATGCCAAACACATATGTAAAAGCAGGACCCAAATGAGGATCTACAAAAGTTCGATAAGTTGGTGGTACATTTTTTTATTTCCTTAACCCCGTAAAAGGTATTAAACTTCGAAAAATGGGATTAAAACCGCAATTAACTACCATCGAATAGCCTTGGTCTAAAGCACCGATGACCCAATTTAAATTTAAACCTCTCTAATTTGTTTAATTAAATCATTTAATTAGAAAGGATCACAGAGCCACCTTTTCACATATTCATCTACAAGTTCAGTGCACTGCGCCCAGCCATGTTTGCTATTTTACATAGGGTAAAGTGTGTTGCTAAACGAGTCCCGATGACTTTATCCTTTTTACAAAAATTTATTTCACCCACTTTCAGGTTAAATAAAACTTTTTTAAACACTTGAAACTATTTTCGAATCCAATGAAACGTTTTTCTAAACAATTGAGTCTATTTTCGAATCAAATTAATTTTTTTTTCAAAACAAATGAAACTTTTTACAAATCAAATTAAACTTTTTTCTAATCCAATGAAATCAAATAAAATTTTTTCAAATAAATCAAATTTTTTTTCAAGTCAAATGAAACATTTTTCAAATCAAATTAAACTTGATTCAAATCAAATGAAACTTTTTTCAAACTAAATGAACCCTATTTCATATAAATGACACTTTTCAAATCCAATGAAAGTTTTTTTCAAATTAAATGGAACTTTTTTAAAATCAAAATTTAAATCAAGTAAAACTTTCTACAAATCAAATGAAAACTTTTTTCAAATCAAATGAAATTTTTTTGAAATAAATCAAATTTTTTTCAAATCAAACGAAACTTTTTCGGTTTTAGTCCTTTTTTATTGTGAAAAGGGAATTAAATAATTATAACTGTCGTGCCAACAACCTATTTTTTATCGGTTTCCTGAGATAGATGCATTTGTCTATTACCCCGCGTTTCTCATGATTTGTGAAAAAATTATAACCGGTTTTGGACAACTGGAAAATAGTTTAGCACTCTAATGTTATCGGTACTTAGTTAGATTCCGTTGAAATTTTCAGCGATTTTGTCATATTTGTACGGCCACAAAAATGAAAATTCCCGGAACCACCTTAAACGTTTGCTCATTTCATTGGAAATTCAACCACCGATTCTTTTTCACTACCACTGACAAAATGTGAATACGGCCGGAGCATATGATGGTGAAATATAAACGTACTATATAAAGCCGATTCACTCCCTTGCCTGCCACCAAAGCCTCCCGCTAAGTATACTTCACGGTTCTACAACCTTACATATATATTTTAAGTGTAAATAATAATGTAATAAATTACTCGAAAAATTAAAGTTTGCCGAACTATAATCAGTCCCTCCAAGTGAGTATTAATTTTTAAGACAGTGATTCTCTATGAAACTTTTTAGTGAAATATTTAAGGTTTAGCTTCTTGTGGCAAGTTTACACGTGCGTAAAATGGGTTCCAATTATCCGTAGTCCAGTCGACGGCCTTTTGAAGCCTGAATCCTTAACATCGTTAAATTATATAATATTTCTATTGTGGGGTATTTAAGAAATTTTTGCCAGTTAACCGCAGATAATAGTTTACAATAAATTCTATTATGCATAAAGCGTAGACTGTGTAGGTAATTAGAAAATTTTCGAAAATAAATTTCATTGAATTGTGCACTAAAATTATTGTCAGCAAACATAATTAAATAATTTCATTTGCTATAAAAGAAGTTCTGAAGAGAAAAGTTTTTTACGTGCGCAAGGGATCGTGCAATTTAAAAAAAACGTACAAATTTGAGAGTTTCACTTTCTAGTTTTAAGTAATATTCTGATAAACCAGCGGCATAAAACTTTGAATAAAGCTTAGGGCACGACCCACTTTTTTATCTTTATCTTTATCTAAAACCTTTACGAAGCTGGTGGCATTGCCCAACGTCATTTGGCAGATCCTTATTACCTTGAAGGGAACTTGAATTCAGACCTATCAGCATAGAAGCAAATCCTTTTCGCGCTGTCGAAAGGTGCTTTGAAGTCAACAAAATGATTGTGAGTCTTCTCCAGGATCCGTGCATATGGAGAACTGGTCGATTGTAGATTTACCAAGTCTGAGGCCGCACTGATAAGGTCGGATTCAGCGGTAAATGGAGCGGTTCGTGGGATCACCTTTCTTGTGGATTGGGCAGAGCAGACTTAAGCTTCAATCTGTAGGCATGCCTTTATCCGACCATACGGTGAATTGGAGTTAATGTATGCTCTTTACCAACTTCTCGCCTCTGTGTTTGAACAACTCGGGGAGTATTCCGTCCTTACCTGGGTGCCTTGTAATTTTTTAGCCGGAATATTGCTATTCTCACTTCCTCATAGTCGAGTGCCGGAAAGTATTTTCAATCACAGGCGATTTGGGTCTCGCCTACTCCGTCGCTAGTTAGTAATAAAGAGCAGTGTTCCTCCACAACCTAATCGCACTTTTTTTGTCAGTTATTAGGCCGCCATTATCATTTTTGGTACAAATTTCGGGCATAATTCCTATCAGCCAGCATTAGCTCTCCTCGCACTCACGCCGTTCTGCCTCACATTTTTCCTTCTAAATAGGCATCTCCCTTCCTTCTTCAATTACGGCACGTGCCGCGCCCGTACGCAACGTGGCCCTATAGACAGCGTAGATTGCGCACATCCAGGACACAGGAACTATGACTACCGTGGTCGACTTTGTTCGGTGTTCTTCGATCAGGAGACAGACAAGTAGCTTGGTGTATCTTTCTATGCTGGAATTCGGTACTGCAGATATCCATATTTCGAGCAGCGGCGAAGTCAATCAGCCTCAACCCGTTTGGAGATGTTACATCTTGGAGGCTAAATTTTCCAACTGTATGATCAAAGACCCCTTCCTTGCCCACCCTGGCGTAAAAGTCGCCCAGAATGATTTTTATATCATATCATATCGTATATGCCTTTTCTAGTTTTTGATAGAAGGAGCCTTTTCGCAATACTCTAATGATTCAAGGGGTTTCCAGCTCAATTTATAGCTTCTTCAACCCAATTTTCAACCTACCTACCCGTGGCGAATCCTGTTTTTTAGCATCCGAGGCTTTGGCGAGCCCAAGAATAAGATCTGTAGAAGTTCACCTTAGTCTCGACACCACACTTTGTTTAAAACCTATCTCTTTAGAGTGAAATTATTTCACTTTGCACTCTCTGTCTGTCTTTGAGCATAAGCTCTAAAAGTTTAGCAAGTTTTGAAGATGTTTTAAATGCAATTGGATGGGAAATACATACAAGACTATTATTACAAAGGAGCTACTTGACTTTGTCAACCGTGCAAAAGGCTTGTATGGGTACCGCGACGTCCGATTTGAGTCATAGCACATGATAGTTTTTCAAACCACTGCTACAACAAAAACAACATAGTTTTTCAAATACATGCTGTGTTTTTTTTACATATCCATATGCACTTAAGCTTTATACAGACTGTCAAGTGCATAACTCTGTCTACACTCATGAAATTGTTGCTAAATTTAAGTATGCATTATAATCAGTTGGAACTGGAATGTGTCTGCATTTTATATTTACACTATTCTCCACTTCTATGACCGAAAGTTGTGTGTGTCCATGATTTATCGCAACCGATTCAGCATAATGATCACCAAAGGTGCTGATCTCCGCTATTGATCTTAACCCGTTTCATAGCGTGTTATTTAACCACTGCCGCGAGTCTTCAATAATTGCCGCTATGTGGTTCTCCTAAACATTATCTAAGTGATGATAAGTGTTTTTATATACACGCAAATCTAGATGTATATACATATATCGAATCTCTTGGGTAACACAAAATAGTACTTCTGTATGTCCTGGCGATTAATTAATTAATGCAAGTCGCGATAACCTCCGAAGAGAATTTATGGCGAGTTTCTCTTCAATTTGCGTCGTGCTCCTTTTAATTTTCCCTACGAATTAGCGGGACTGAACCTACTTCTTTTATGCCAATTCGGAACGGCATCTGCAAGGCAGATGAGTTTCCACTGAGGGCTTTTCATTGCAGAAATACACACGGAGTGCTTGCCAAACACTGTCGAGGGGCGACCCCGCTTAGAAAAGTTTTGTTCTAATTGAAAACTATTGTATCTAAAAATTTTATGTTGCTTTGCCCGGGATGTGAACCCAGGGACCTTCGTGTGGTAAGCGGAGCACGCTACCATCACGCCACTCCCGTTTGGAAGGATAATATCGCCCTTTGTCCCTTGCAACAATTATAATTTAATCTTCAAATATTAAGTTTGTGAATAAAGTATAAACATAAGATATTTAATAGTACAATTTATTAATAATAAACCACTTTGGTAATATTTTGTGAATTTCTTTAACTTCTCAGCCTCACACAAGCAAACCGTTTTCATCTAAATATAACGACACAATTAAGTAAATAAAATTTCCCATAACGAAGTGAAGTTTTCGCTTTATGGCTGCAGTTTCAAGAACGTGAACAACAAGAATTTTCCATTTTGAGCTCTGTTGCTTTCAGGATATATTGCCATTGTCACCTGAATCCTTAGAATCTAAACTTTTAATTAATTTATTAAAGTGGCTAGCTAAAACAGTAGTCAAACCATGAGCTGAAGATGTCAGCTAACAAGTAAGAAGACAGTAAACAACAACATAGTTGGCAACAACAAAACAGCGTCAAATCAATTAAGGTAAAACAATAAACCAAAAAGAAGCAACAAGCAACAACGAGCTAAAGATACCAACAACTTAAAAGGACGGATATTCAAGTCAACTCGTTGGATGGAGAAGAACTCAAGTGACAATTGGACTACAATATAGAACAACTAACAGTACACTGCTTTTGGAGTAATGTACTAGCATACGCATTGAAATTTCAACTTATCTTCGTGTTTAAATCTTTTACAACGTACAACCAGAACATAACAATAATACTTAACGTGGCTTAACTTGGCCACAATTTGATCTTACTTACACCAATATTACTCTACACAAACTCCTTCTTATTATCCTTTCAATCTCAATGAGCGTACACTATGAGGCTTTCAGCCGCGACCGCTTACAATACAGGGTTGGGCAATATTGTTTTACTATTAAAATGCACTCAGGTCCCAGATATTTGAAAATACCATCGGTACCATTTTAAAACCATTTTGGATTGAGGTGAATAAGCGCAGTACTGGAAAAAAATTGTTAGTAAATACGCTGTTTTCGAGCGATTTTATTTGACAACCAGATGTTTGAAAATGATAAGAACATTCACCGCAATACTTGTAAGTTGCAGCACATTCAAATTTACATAAATCATATTCGTCGTGGTATCATGACTAACACTCGCCAGCACTCGATTCTGTGGCAAACAATGGCGCACATCTTCCAAAATGGTTACTAGAGTGCCTTGGTGGAAATACCACCCTTCCCTCTTCTAATAGAGAAAGAAGCAACACTAGCTGTGCTAAGACTTCATCATAATATTTCTGAGCCAAAAGTCGGAAACAAAACAGGGGTATATGAAAGTAATTATAAAACTCAAAGAAAATCCCTTATTGCAGCTACTTTGATGCAATGGCCAGAATCTCCCGAAACTCTTTGGGAAACATAGAATCCATATACTGACCCTGACTCAGAGATCTGCTTCACGGATGAATCAAAACTTGATGACGGAAAAACTGGGGCTGGTATCTCTGTGGCGGACCTTCAGTAAATCGACACCAATGGGACGCCCCACTTTTTTCAGGCAGAAGTCCATAAAATAGAAGTATCCACATCATGTCAGAAAGCCAAACAGCTTTGCGTGCCTTGCAGCCTTATACAATTAATTCTAACTAGTCGATGAATGCATTAGAATCCTGAATGATATGGAACTAAAAACAAGGTCTTGTTAGAATATGTTCCCAAGCGGTAGGAATGTTATGATTATGAATTCGATTTTCGAAACCCACGGCTTAGACGCGTGCATCGACTTTAAACCAGTGTTATTGTATAATTGATGGCGAAACACTTAGTACACAGCGCCCAACCCTGTTAGAGACTGTTCTGTTAGAAAAGCATTATTCTCATTTTGAAGAACCGATGACTTTTTGAAGTTTATTTTTCTAGTATCCAACCCTTCTTTTAACAAAGTGGTCGCAGACAACCGAATAAAAAGGCCAAACAATGCAGATTTTGTTTTTGTGTCGGTGCTTTATCATGTTGACTACCTTGTAGTGGCTATTGTTGTTGTTGTGTTGTTGGTAATCCTACTGCTACTACAAAGTCGTTGTTTGTTTTAAGCGTAACTTTGCAGACAGGAAATAATATTCATCATTTAATTAAGTCAACCTTGGGGAGCCAAACGAATGAGGATATAAAAGCGCAATGGGATACGCATCCAAATACATATATACATACAACCACGAGCTAAAGGAATTCTTCAAGCAGGTAATTTGTACTGAATATTTTTCACTAATGGAATCAAAATTAATGAAAGTAATTTGCGTATTTTGCTTTTTGATGAGTTTGTCATAATAACAAAATTTGATAAGTTGATTTTCAATTTAATGGCAAAGGCATGAAAGTACATTAGAGCGTATTGTGTTTATTCTGTAATGTTTAGAATATTTTCCATGCATGCGAATGCTTTCCTTTTCAAGACTATATAAAAAAATTAAATTTGTACATTCCCAAAAACGTCTCTATTTTATCTTTATTGTCTGCAGAGGTATTTATGCAAGTCCTTCAGACACTTGTACTCATTAAAAGTGGTCGATTACTTCTCGTATTGTACACATTTAAAAGCCTAAAAATACTTATGTAAATTAAACATTTAAAAAAATTTAAGCCTCCGCAAAAGCTATGTGCAAAAACCAGCTTACCCCAATTCATTTACGTCGGGTTTTAGCAGTTCGTTAAACTACGCTTAAATAAAGTTTGTTTAAACTCCAGTCAAATTTAAACTCAAGCTAAACTACAGAACAAGACCGCCTTTCGGGAAGATTTCCATAAATTTTGTTGGTCCTTTTTTGAAAGTCTCATACGGCAAGTGTGCAAATCAGTGTGCGACACTTTTTCCTTTCCCATGCATTGTGATACGCTCTAATGTACGTGAAATGGTTTTTGTCAATTTCAGGGAAATTTTGTAATTAAGTACGTTAATGGCCTTCTGCTATTTTATTTGATTTAGTTAAAGTTTTTGAATTGACGAATTCATGCACTAATTTATAACTTACCTAATCCCGTCATCGGACCAAAAACAGTATTATCATCTGTAGTGCTGCAGTTCCAACGCCGATTTTTGAACTGAAATTGACATTCCTGAAAATGGAAAAAAGGGGGAATTAAGATTTGTTTATTTTTAAATTCAACTTTGACAGTTATTAATCAAATACACTAGGAGTGTTTGCCAATTCACTGCCGAGGGGCGACCCTGACGAGATTGTTAGGCTAGTAAAGAACTGTATATCCGAAATTGGGCAAATATTTGGTCGGACTAAGAGAATGGTAATCAAAGGCCACTATAAATTGGTATCAACGCAAGAATGCACATATAGTGTTTACGAATTAAGCCCGTCAAATTGTAGACAACTTCGTCCTATTGAAAAGTATTGGGCAATTGCTGAACAAAAACTGAGGAGATGAGCTGATGCTACTTAAGTGGAATAATGCTAAACTGGCCAGAGCTGAGGTTCAACGTCCAATGTCGTGTATTAACGGACATGCCCGAAATTTCGCTGGAACTGAGGTATGAAACATTTTTTGGCAAATATTTATTTAAATATATAGTATTTTTTGTGTGTACTAGGTTAGGTTGAAAAGTGTGTTTACAGCAACGTACCGGATCTCAATACGGCAAAGGGTAATCAATATCTATAACACTCTTCAAAAACTTGGGGAGTGTCTTTATCACTACATGTATAAGAAGAACGAATCTTCCTTGTTGCAACTAAAAACAATGTTGCCACCTATTTGGGATGTTTTAAAAATTATACGATGCTGGCCAATATGGGTATTAAACAAGAGCATTTTTACTTTGTATTTCAATAAAAATATTTTTAAGTAATGTTACCACCTCAGGTTGCCACCCAACCTTATTATGTATATTCACAACTATCCCCGAAGCGACTTAACCGACTCTAAGCTTTTCTTCCTGTTGCCACCAAAGGATGTCTTTGCGAAGTTATCACCTATTAAGATGTTTTTTGTTTTTATTATTTGATACACGCTTATGTGGTATCAGACAAAAGGGCTTTTACTCACTTTTACTTTTCTAATAACTCATTTATTCTATTTAATATGA
This sequence comes from Eurosta solidaginis, assembly GCA_029619165.1. Lineage (NCBI taxonomy): Eukaryota > Metazoa > Arthropoda > Insecta > Diptera > Tephritidae > Eurosta > Eurosta solidaginis. Next base: position 11,568 of record JARSSU010005161.1, on the reverse strand, counting down.
GCATTAGAGACGTGGAAAGGTGCAGGGATATGAGCTATCAGAAAATTCGTGATCATATCTGAACAAAAGAGGGAACTTTTTGAGCCACTTTGCGATTTTATTATTTTTCTGTTTTCTTCCCGCACCCATATTATTCCTACCCTAAGCAGATCCTTAAAAATTTTATAAAATTAAATTATGCCTTTCACCATGTAACTTATTAATTAGATTTGCTCTTTTTTTAATATAAGAATTTTATTAATGCTACTGAAAAAATCATTTCGAATTTTAAAATATCTTCTTTGAAAATATAGCTGCATTGTCCTGAACGTTGTGAAAGAAATTTGTCTTCTGTGGCGAACAAGGCAAATGCCTTTAACGCAAATGCTAACTTTTCCAATAGTTTAAATCAGAAAAGTCAATAGCAAGAAATCCTGATTATAAGAAGGGCAATCCAAAATATGCAAAAGCATGTCTCTTTATGCCTGGTTACGTAGGATGAGATGCTTCCTTGTTGACGGCATGGTCAAAAGAGGGCGAACCCCTTACTTCAAAAGGCTATGAGCACACGATAGAGCACTTTCGTCGGGTTTCCCCGCAACAAAGTTGCTACAACGTGGATTCATAGCAGTAAAAAGTATAAATGTGTGCATATGTCGTGCGTACACTTCAATATCAGTGCTAGTGACCACAATCCTTCATAAATCGTAGTTAATGATGTTAAGAGTTATGAGTTATGAGGAATGCAGATATATTTAGGTCTGAGACCTAAACACATACTTTAAGATTCAAAATGCATTCCTTTAATTGCTTGTCAGTCAGTATTTTTGCATATTTTGAGTTGCCCTGCTATTAAGAATACGTTTGGATATATGTGATACGAATATAAAACAACAGCAGGATAAAAATTTCCTCATACATATCCCTTAAGTTATGACAAGTTCTTTAAATCTCTTGTGTATGTAAATATTTGTAAAAGTAAGTGGAGAAAAGGACAAACGATTTTTTAGAAAAACGTCAAGCTCAAGTCAAAACATTCTTACATCACAGACGGTGTGTGCATTTAATGTGCTTAAATTTAAAATGCAAATATTGGCTGTACTTAAGTTAGTGTCATTTAAAGCGGAAACTCACTTCAAATAGACATATTGGCGTAAAAACATTCATAGGGTGAATGGATCGTATGACGGGCTCTACAATTTGGTATGCTGAGGTGGTCATGTCAAACGAGCTTTACACACCTACGAATATAGTGTAACAAATAAAAGACCCAAATCTTCGCTGACTGGGTCATGTTATTGAAGAGTATTCCTATCGACAATCGTATTCGGAAGTAAAATAATGGAAAGACCACTTTTTAGTTGGCAGAGACGTGGAGGAAGACTTGACCTCCCTTTCTGCTGCTAATTAGCGTCAGTTATCACGAAACAGGCTGGCATGACTTCCCTGTAGGGAAGTCAGTACCAAGTGATTAAAATTTAAAAATTGTATATTTTTATACCCAACGTATACTTGTACACAAGGGTTTATAACTTTGATTGGATAACGTTGGCAACGTAATGGAATAAGGAATCTAGATAGATATAGACTTCCATATCAGTATCGAGTGCAGCCATGTCTGTCCGTTAACTTGATAACTAGAGTAAAATTTAATATATCTTTTACGTAACTTGGTATACTGGCTTATGTTGGAGCAGACCACGACTACTTTTACGATGACGAAAGTTTCGAAAAATGGGAAAATGTAATATTTTATGCACAAAAACCGCTAATAAACTGATGAAACTTGATAAGTGAGCTGACTTTATGATGAGATATAGAAGTGTTGAAAATTTTGGAAAGTAAGGAAGGAGATATTTGAAAGTCTTCCAAGCCATAAATCCTATATGATGATATCATGTTGAAATTTTGCGGAGGCTGTCCTTACTATTAAGCATTAGCTTCATGAAATACAAAAATCGATATCGAAATTTTGAAAAATGGAAATACATCAAAACTGGTGGTTTTATTAGTCCAGAGCTATAGAAAAGGTAATACAGTAGGAGGGGATTTCTACCGCCTGTGAAAGAGTTTGAGGGCGAACTAGTTCAAAATGTACTTTTTTGTTTTTTTTTGTGTTTCGTGGAAGTAGGAAATGCTTGGGAAATGGGATATTTAAGCCTCACTGCGAGACTCTAGTGTAGGTCTCCCTTCTTCCATGAAGGGCTACCCACTAAAACCTAACCACCCACGGTCCTCACGAATCCCTGGGACCGCGTTTAACATTACTTCGGGTACGGGTGCGCGCTACGTGAGCTCCATGTCTACTCTAACGCTAATGGGCTAGGCATCCTCTTTTCGTTTACTGATAAGTATATGCCTCACATATGTGCTGACCGTATCGCTTCTGTGTCTTCGGCAGGTCATGTTATTGATGACACTGCCCGGGGATATGTCGCTAAGTATCTCTTCTACCCTCCTTCGTTGATCGGAGAAGTTCCAGTATTCGGAGAATGTGTGGCGTACATATTTTCCCACAGTACAGGTAGCTCGGGTTATCAACCTTGCCCATTCGGTGCAGGTATTTGCGGAAGTAAGAGTTTCCGGTTAGAAACTGGGTTAGGTAAAAGTCTATTTCTCAGTGTGGTCACTTCAACCATGGATTCAGTTCAGAGATTAGTTCCCTAGTCCACTTTCCTACGATGCTGTTGCTCCCCTGTTTTTGCCAGCATCGAATCGATTCTTCTCGCGCCTGCATGGCAACAGCAGCCATATTCGCTTGCGATCCGTTGTCGTATATTGCTTTTCTTTTCTCAGCAAGAAGATATATCGGTATGGTTCCCGCAACGACCAGGACAGCTTCAACCGCGACCGTACGGTAAAGCCGAAGCTATTCGCGCTCCCTTTTGCGGTTGACCGAGGGTGAGGGCGATTCGGTTCTTTCGGTATTTCATACGTTCGCCCAGATTTCTGCACCGTATAAGAGTATAGACTGCGAGGCTAATCTATTAAAATTCGCTATTGTGCGCGGGGCTCTTTCGCTGGCTCCTCGCATGTGGTCCGAGAAGCTGAGTTTGCTGTCTAACCTCACTCCCAGATATTTCGTTGGAGTGATTGTTTCTATTGGCTGATCCCCAACCATCCTATTCCTGGTAGTGGAAATCCGTCTCTTTGTGAGGATGACGATCTCCGTTTTTACTGTTGCTAGCTGGAGACCGTGATCAGCCATCCACCTATTACATTACGCATGCCCTGGTTTAATTTTAGCTGTGCCAGCTCGCAGCTGGGTGCTGTTATCACAGCTGCCACGTCGTTTGCAAAAGCAACGAGTAAGGTGCTTTCTGGCATGTCCAATCGAAGAACACTGTCGTGAGTTATATTCCAGAAACCGGGACCTAGTACCGAACTCTGGGCAACTCCACCAGTTACTTTTACCTTTTTTTTTGACCGTCAGTGGTTTCATATATTAGATACCTGTCTCTTAAGTAGTCTGTTAAAATGTCTAACAAATATTGCGGTACCTTCAAAGTGCTTTCTAGTGCCTCAAGCATATCCTCCCACCTGGCTGAGTTAAAAGCGTTTTTGACGTCCAACGTGACCAGCAACGCTATAAGTCTTGGTCTGTGGCACGCTGTATCGGGCTTCTTGACTGCGTCTATAACTTCTGCTATGGCATCGATTGTGGAGTGCCCCCTCCGGAAACCATGCTGTCTGGGAGAGTTGGGATCTCCTTTCCCTTTTGGAATGAGAACCAGTGGAAAGTAAGTTCTGGGCAGTTATTAGCAGCTAGCCTAATTCCTTGTTCAAAATGTATTATAATGCACCGATTTAGATCTAGACATTACAGGGTTGTGACACAACGGCTAAAATAGCCTTGTAAGTTTTATTTGACGTCAAGAAACTAAAACTTAAATGAGAAACTCGTTAATAATATTGAATCCTAGGAATTCCCTATCTGAAATTTGCCGAAAATCAACTGAAAAACTTTCAACTTCCAAAATGTTTAAAGTATTTATTATTTTGCAATTTGATAAATTTTTCAATTTGGAGCGTATAAATTTAAGTTCAAACAACCTTCCAGCTTCCTATATTTAAAATCAAATGTAGTTAGTACTGATCTACTCAAACACAATTTTATACGCATAATCAAATTTTAGATTAAGTACATATTTATATTTTCTGAGTACAAATCAGCCAGGCTTTCTCATCAATTTTAGTTCTAATATCAAATAACTAAAGTATATTAATAAACCAATAAAACAACTGCAATTGGAAATGTATCCTCTTTATTTGCATATGCTTGAAGTGCAAATTTTATTCAGTAAAGTAATTTTTTTAATTCATCATGAATTGGTGCAAATAAAAATCTGTTTAGCGCTAAAAGCTATGCATATATACATTGTACATAGTATATACAGGTAAGAATAAAACTTTATCCAGGCGGATATATCTATGTATGTTTTAAAATGCAAACATATGTATCATGGCTTGCTCATTTCCTATTAGGCTTATGGCAACATTTTTACGCACTGATGCAAAAGGGGCATTCTATAGCAAGAAGACACAATGAAATGAATGAAATGCAGTGCTAACCAAAACATGGTGGAAACGAGTTTAGAGAAATATGGATTGCGTTTTAAAAGATCTGAAAGAAATTGGGATTACGATAACTGTAGTAATGTACATATATTGAGCTTAATTCTATATTATATCTTCTCGCTGAGAAAAGAAAAGCAATATACGGCAACGGATCGCAAGCGAATATGGCTGCTGTTGCCATGCAGGCGCGAGAAGAATCGATTCGATGCTGGCAAGAACAGTGGAGCAACAGCATCGTAGGAAAGTGGACTAGGCAACTAATCCCTGAGCGGAATCCATAGTTGAAGCGACCACACGGAGAGGTAGACTTTTACCTGACCCAATTTCTAACCGGACACGGCCACTTCCGCAAAGACCTACACAGAATGGGCAAGGTTGATAACCCCAGCTACCTTTACTGTGGGAAAATAGACGATGTACGCGATGCCTAGCTCATTTGCGTGAGAGTAGCCGTAAAGTTCACGTAACGCGCACTCGTACCCGAAGTAATGCTAAACGTGGCCCCAGATACGGGGTTTCGCGCGGGCCGTGGGAGGTTTGGTTTTAGTGGGTAGCCCTTCATTGAAGAAGGGAGTCCTACACTCGAGGAGTCTCGCAGTGTGGCTTAAATATCCCAGTCAGTGCATAAAGCATTTCCTTCTTCCACGAAACACACTAAAAAAAAATTTTAAAAATTCCTGAAGAAATAATGAGATTGATTTTGCGCGATCGAAACGCTTTCCTTAATTTAGACAAGTAATTTTTTCAAAATAAAAATGTATTTTTCGTTGGTTATAGGAATAATTTTCTTTAAAACGAAAAAAATTGTAAAAAAAAACAAATAAGGCTGTCTAAGTTGGGGTGTAATCGAATACATAGGTAGATTTTCAAGTTTTAGGCGGCCAAAAATATTTTATTGCCTATATCTTCTTAAAACTGTTTAATAAATGAAAAATTATAATAAATTATGTATAATCGGTTATATTCAAAAAATAGATATTACACTGTGTAACACTAAAAAATACCTGCGCAGTGAGCCTATTTTTCTTGTTGTACAGCAACAAGGGTGTATCAAACCCTCTAAACCCCTATCTGCAGGCATCTGCAGCTAAAGTTAATGCAGTTGGCAGGTAATTGTGCCAAGTATCATGTTCAAAACTAATTTTTACTTGGACGGACTTGGAAACATAACAAAACTGGTTTTGAACACCAGAAATCAAAAAAAAATTTCTTTAACATCCTAAATAAAATAGGTTCTTTATCAATTTATAACTTTTAAAAATCACAAACACCATTAATAATGTTAGTATTTACCTGAAATATCAGAATCCATCACAATTACTCAAATACATTGTCTTAAAATTTAGAATATTCACGTTAAAACATGCGATTTCACATAGGTTAAAAAAAACTATAACACGCGTTTCAGAAATAGCTTAATTCCGATTACTCGACAGCTAACGCCAGGTATGCGATGGATGGGAAGGGGTAGAATTATTGTTTCCCTGTATATTCTTAAGCTGTGGGAGTGTTCTTTTTTGTAATTGCGGCAACTTTCAGAAATTCAATTATGGCCGCCTAAATGTCTAAAAACTACCTATGTGGGGCGGTACCACGCCCTTTTTAAATTCAAACTTTTTGTTGTTATTTTATTTTAGTAAGTAAAACACCATTAAGCTCTTTTTCGCAGAGGTATAGCTCATTGTATTTGTCTACAACCAATTTAAAAGTCTTTTATATAAATGTGGGCTTGGTCTTTAATCGATCCCGTCTATTTTCGCTAGAAAGTGCTAGTTTTCGTATGGCACGTCGATATTGAATTAGAGGAAGGGGCCCTTGTAAGTGCAGAACGAATACATAGGTTTCTTTCCTATACGATATCCTAAATAAGAATTTGCGAATTCTTGCTTGCAACTCCTTCGTATTGCGGCGAAGTCGTGGTCCCGGCTGTAATACCAATGCTTCAAGGAGAGCAATTAGAATATCGGAATAAGTTACTTTTTTCGTGGAATGCTCACCTGGAATAAAATTCAACAACTGAAAAATTACGGACTACTTAAACTTGTTAATCTCATAGCATCAGCAGTAACCTTCAATTAATTTGATCCTGTTGCTAAACAACAAGTCTGATTTTTTTTTAAAGTGCTACGGGTGAAATTACAAAAATCGTCTTTCGTAAGGTTTGAGATGGAACGATCCACACAATTATTTTCGTTTATTTGGCTAAATATACATTGGAAAATGTGAAATTTTTCAGCCTCAATAAAAGCATTCGAGAAAATTAGCACAATGCAACGAGCTTCTATTTGATAAACTAATTTGAATTTAAATTAAAATTAAAATTTTCTAATTGAACGCACAAGCGATGCAGTTGGTTGGTTGTAGTGACAACGGAAGGAAACAACATACATAAAATGTTTACTAGCCGTGAGCTTTGTTGGCTATTGATTGGGCTTATTGAGAGGGTCAGTGCGGCGTCGATTGGCACGCGCTGTTAACTCTGAGCTTGTCCATGGGGCGCAAACGTCAACCGAAAGAGATAGAGTAAATGAAGGCCTTGCCAAGTCGGCGATAGGCTAGTGCGTGTATTTACGTGCAAATGTGTGAGTATTTGTACAAAACCTAAAAATAGATGCATATTTATGATATGGTAAATCAGCTGAGCTATTATGGCTTCAGGGAGAATGCCATAAATGCAGTTGCAAGTATCTGCAGTTGTTGTAGCTAAGTGTATGCGTACTATAGAGGGAAATTGCAGTTGTTCAAATATTGATACGTATCTTGTGCGGTTGGGGTTTATCAATTCTCAAACTTGTTTTCATCATAATTTTACATATTTCCTTTTTATGTTATTTTGGATTATGGTCGGTGCAATTGAACAATGGAAAGAGACATCTGCGAGTGGGCGGTGGAAGTCACTTAAGACGAGGGTTTGCGATCCCATTAAAGTTGCGGTTTTCAGCTCATGGTTTTGCCCTTCAAAACTTATTGGTGTCCTTTTCGCAAAGTTCTTCGGTTTAAATTATGGGTCATGAGCGGTGTCAAATGATGGGTCATGAGCGCGGCAACAATGATAATAAATAAAAACAAGTAAGGAAGGATAAGTTCGGGTGTAACCGAACATTACATACTCAGCTGAGAGCTTTCCAGACAAATGTGTGTGTTGACATAATTTACTTATATACTGTAAAGATATTAAATTTTTTGTTAAAACTTGACTTTAATATTTTTTTTTATCCGATTTTGCTAATTTTTATTTAGAGCACACAATTTTTCAAGTAATAGGAGTAACGTTCCTGCCAAATTTATCATGATATCTTCAACGACTGTCAAATTACAGCTTGAAAAACTTTTAAATTACTTTCTTTTAAAAGAGAGCGGTGCCACGCCCCATTATCCAAAATTTTACTAATTTTCTATTCTGCGTCATAAGGTCAACCCACCTACCAAGTTTCATCGCTTTATCCGCCTTTGGTAATGAATTATCGCACTTTATTCGGTTTTTCGAAAGTCTCGATATCGAAAAACTGGGACGCGGTTATAGTCCGATTTCGTTTATTTTAAATCTGAAATGAGTGCCCAGGAACTTACATACCGAATTTCATTAAGATACCTCAAAATTTACTGAAGTTATCGTGTTTTACGGGCATACGGACGGACGGACGGACATGGCTAAATGAATTTCTTTTTTCGCCCAGATCATTTTGATATATAGAAGTCTATATCTATCTCGATTAGTTTATGCCGTTAAGGGGTACCGTTATGCGAACAAAATTAATATACCCTGTGAGCTCTGCTCAGCTGAGTATAAAAACTATAACTCTGTAGGAAATATTTGTAAGAAAAGATGAAATTTTTTATGTGCTTGTTATTTTGATTATTTTCTTATACAAAGGAAAACAAATGATGTAGAAAGCTGTTTTGGCTGTATTTAATTTTGATTCCAAATCTGAGTTAGACCCACACAAGGAATTTTTTATACGCGCTACTGAAGCCTCCCAATGAAGAACGTTGCTTTGCGAAAAAACACTATATCCCACCGCCGGCTTCGGAGAGGTCCGGGGTAAATTTTAGGTTTTTCTTGAACATCGTTGGATAGACGCAAAATTTAATACTAAGATTATTGATACTGAAATCAAAACTGCAATCGACCGATGGGAAGAAAAATCAAAAGAAGACAGGAGTAGTATTTGTTCCATTAAGCAGGAAAGGCGTGAGCAGGAGCGTGGGGCTGCAAAAGTTTTAAAATCATGGGGACATCGTACAAGGTCAAAGGTTAAGGTCACAAAGTTGGTCATATCTTAAAGATACAAGACTTAAAGCTCACAATGGACAAACTATCTCAAAACTACCTTCTGGCGTCACATGCTTATAAGTTAGACCTCTACAGTAACAAAAGATGTAAGAAGAGTGAGCTGCCAGAGAAAGCATGTCCTGCGCCCGCGTGGTCAGTCTCCAGCTGCTAGGGGTGACAGTGTTACAGATATTGAGGTAGCAATTAAGCTAGGTTCTTAAAGAAAGGTCTGCTATTTGCCAAGAGGACGGAGTTATTCTAAAACATAAGTCCTGGGGAGTAGCTGGAGTTTTCCTTTCGGTTTTCAAAAAAATTCTGGTAACACTACGGATACATTGAGTCTATGTGATGTCTTCACTGAGCGGCCAGTTCAACGTAACCTAGCAATCACAAGCAGCAAAACTTATTTAAGGATTTCGTTGTACAAAACTAATTTTGATTATTGACTCGTTTGATATCCCTTCTAGATTTAATTAAGATTTCAGATCAATATTAGTTTTTATTTTGTTCGACATTGATTGTTGATTGGGTTAGGTTCAACAAACCAATTTAACGTTTCGTTGAGAACAGCTAATCTTAACTCTCTGAACCGAAGCTTTAGGTTGAGGTTTCTGACTACAAAATTAAATATTGATTTCATTTCAGTTCGAGTGTCGATTTTATTCGTTCCGGCTTAAGGGTTTCGATTTCGGTTGTGGTTTTGTTGTGAAAACCAATTGCGATCATGGTTTCATTGTGTTTTGATGTGGCTTTTCTTCCCTATAACGTATTTTGGTTTCAGTTTCGTTCCTGTCTCAGCTTCAGATTCGCAGTGAAAAGATGCATTCGAAAATAATTTAACAATGGTTGGATATACAATTTAATTAAGATGGAACTTAATCTAGGTACACCTGTACCGAAATTTTTTATCAAAATCTTAGTATCCTGATGCTCTGGAAAATTGTGGTAGAGAGATACAGAGGAGTTTTTTGGGCGTTTTCTCCGTTTAAAATAGACGCGATTACGGCCTTCAAACTTCAAGCGTGCTAAAACTATGTATATCAAACATAGAATTTCATGCGGTGACTGTTTGTGTGGTTGTCAGTACAAGGATTGGTTTCTAGCTACCAGATAAAGGGCTGCGAGGTCAAGTTGATGGCTCCTTAACTTCTGTGGTGGTGATTTCAAGTGTAATACTTGCCATTATTTTTCTTTCCGTGTAATTGCCCGTTGTTTGGATCTTTGTCCTATCTAATTTGTTGTACTACAATGTGCCTTTACAAACTTGATTAAACGTATCATTGATCAGTGTCAGTCATTTATTTATACCTCAATAATAACTACTACACAGTTAGTAAAATTAATATATATATATATATGTTTTCGAGATCGTGCGTTCGCATCAACCTCAGGGCCTTAACAATTTTATTTTTTTATTTCAGTATTGTTGTGATATAATTTATTTTCTAAATTAAGATTATTTTTAATTAGAATATAAGAATGAAAGGGAGGTGCTGACCGCCTTCTTGCAGCAAAAATTCGCTTGTCTTCATAATTTTTATTTTTACTCTGTTTCCTGCCAATTGATTTTTACAGCGCTGCGACCTCTGTCGGTGAAACATTGTGAACACTGCGCTTAGTTTTTACGGCAATGATGCCAAAGTGTAAAATTTTTACTGAGATCTTTTTACCTTTTATTAAGAAATTAGTAAAAAATATTATTGTTAAGGGCTTGAGCTCGATTCGGACCCATTATCTTACAAATCAATAAGATAAAACAACAAAAAAATAAATAATTGTCTATTACTTCGAGCTGCATTCAATGCACAGAGCCTTTAGGTTTTTCAATTCTGACGTACAACATGCACACTTGCACGTCTATTATGCACTTTGTGCCACGGCGACACGCTTACATTCCAATTACACTTACACCGTAATTAAGCCGCCTATGACTGCCCTTTGGCGCACTTGCGGCGGGAGACGCACAAAAAATATAATAAACTCACTTCTTCATGATGCCACGCTCTAGGCAGTTATCGTCACGACCACATTAGTCCTACGAATTAGATCAGCGGCGCACGAACTGAGTTGATATCATGTCGTCTGGTCGTCCAGCTGTCCGCCCGTGTGCTCTGGCTTAACGCAAAACTAGTCTGTCGAATTTGATGAGATATAACTCACTGAAATTTGGCACAGGATATAGTTTTGATATTGTATTAGACCATTTGTTTGGATCGAGTAGGATCGGAAGCACTAGAACTATCAATCTCCGCATCACACCGCCATCGTACAGGATAAGACGATTTTGTCATTACCTGCCGCAATTGAGGAAGTATAACGATGTAAAACTCATAGTGATGATATATTCTAATATATCAGAGAAGATTTTCTCGAAAACTCACTTGATCGGAGCGCTATATATAGCTATATGAGTCCCATCCACACGTACGCTTCATATAGAGCAAGATTTTTGCGACCACAATTTCTCGACCTTACATTTGCAATATAAAGCGATAAAGTTGGTGATATTGTATCCTAAGTATCACCACAGCAAGATTTCGTGTGCTGAAAAAATCACTTCAGCATCGGAAGCATATATATAATATATCCCATATCTACCGATAGTTCAAGATAGAAGATTTTCTTGATGGCCATATATATCTCTCAGTGATATCCCACATAAAAACGTGAAGCTGTCGCTGATATAGTATTCCTAATATATCATAGAAGATTTACTGTACACAATCTACTATCTGTGG
>JARSSU010005160.1:0-36215 GCA_029619165.1 Eurosta solidaginis | reverse complement strand
CTTTCAGAAAAATCAAAAAAAAATCACCCTCGTCTTCACAGTTTCCAAAAGTCAACCCCAGCTCTCGTTCACCCGATACGAGGCCAACCAATAACTTAACGCAGATACTCTATCTGCCACAGAACCTAAAGGGACTCAGCCCATTCTATTCTTAAGCTTACAAAGCAAACCCCCACTCAGAGCGAGGACACCGGAAAAGCCTACCGCAGATTGGAAAACCCATCTGCCCCAGACATTAGCATTTTTAAATGAGTTAGATTTTTCCAAACCTCAATTAACTCAACCCGAATTTGTAAGAACAGCACCTGACCAGTCCAAAACCTCAAACCCTCTTAAATAATTAAAAAAAAATAAAATATCTGACGATATTATCAGACGATATTTTTTAAGCATTCAGCTTCATAGCTCATTAATTTTGATGGCATACATGCATAAATGCTATCCAACTGCATGCCACGTATTAAAAGTCGACCTCCTGTTCCATTCATTCCGTCGGAACGCTTCCACCTACTTAACGGAAAAGAGTTTTCCGAAATTTCAGAATGAAAAGGTGAATACTCCCTGGGTAGCAGGACCGCACAAAAGCTTAACTCTGTCAAAGCCAGGGACGGAATATTAAGCCATTACAACGCGTCAGCGTTGACCATCGGAAGGCCGCCGTATGCGGACATAGTTGTTGACGCCCCGTCAAACCATCGCGTCCACTAACTGTACCCATTTCTGCCCTTTGCTTTAACCTCTGGGAATTCACGTATCATCTACTCTAATGGACTTAGATACAAGCCGAGTAAATCATGCAAGTGCCAATGACAGCGTGCAATACGAAAATGAGAACCTTTGTGCATCATACTAGAAGTTGATATCAAATTGTCATCCAAAAGTTGAATAGTGTCGATTGGCCAGCTCCACTTGGACCGTGCAAAGCCCATCTCGTATCTAAAGCTATACAAACTCCAGATTGTTATAGATCCATGGAGTGTTATCCGTGTAACGACAACTGACATCCTCCACCGTAATAAGCGGGGTAGGAATTGACGCGTTCTGAGGTCATATGTATTATATGGATGCATACCCCCATTGAGGAAAAAGTTGAGCATGCGAAATGAGCACCCGAATATGCCTCGCCGCTTGGGATAGTTTGCTATATGCAATTCCAGTTTATTTATCTCCCTGCAGCTTTTGAAGCGTTGGTGGCGCGGGAAGGAATGTCAAACGACTTTTTGAAGAGTTGTAATTTGTTGCATCTGTATGCATTATGTGCGTTATGCTGCCTAGACAGCCAGCCTAGTTGGAAGTTAGGACAAAAATTTACAAAATGATTACTGTCCTAACAGATTACTGTCAAGAATTCTTTGTACCAGTTTTAATAAAATAAAAAAATAAATGTAAGGCGCGATAGCCTCCGAAGAGATCTGGGGCCAAGCTTCTCTTACAATTTGCGTCGTGCTCCTCTTGGTTTTCGCTACCAATTGGCCCGACGAGACCTACATGGTTTATGCCGACTCCGAGCGGCAAGGCATCTGAATCTGTCTGTTTATTAAGTACCTATACTTTCAGAACTGTACTTTATTTTGCATTTTTCACAACCACACTCTGCCGACGTGTAAGAACAGAAAAGAAGAAAAAGGTTCGCAATAAGCCGAAATGCGAAAGGAAACGTACTTTGCTAGACACTTTTTTTATAACTTTCTATAGGTTGATCCGCGGGGAAATGGGGGATAAACTGGTGCCGTGTCATAAGCGAGTAACAAGACACAGTGGTAAAACTTAAATGGGGCGTTAAATTGATCAATACCTATTTAAAATAGTTACTCACATTATCAGCATCATCGGTGCATCCTCAGCAACATGTTAACCACAAATATCGACACGATGAACATCTACCTTAAAGCTCTTAGCTTCAGCTCTATAACCGAGGGCACGCTTGCCGGAGTGTGGAAGATTGAAACCACCAGACTGGGGATCCAGACCCCATTTTACAGACTTAGTTTAGCACGGAATTGTAATTATCTCTGCTGAAAACAACAAAGATATTTTATTTAACGAAGTGAACGTATATTTTTCCCATACCTTCCCATTGTAGGACATAATGTCGGTTTAACATCTTTCGCAAGCTCATCAATTTCGGTGAGTACCAGTAGTTTAAATTCACGTGGGCCTTACGCGTCGGTGTCGTAGGTATGATTCCATGTATACACGCATAAGTTTCACAAGTTGTTTGCATTTATATACGATTAAAAAGTTAACATTATCTCAAAGACGTAGGTTGTGAACTTCTGAATACTCTTGGTCAGGTCTTCATTCAAGTTCTCTGTATGCTCAATTGTCCAACGCAGATACAGGCTCCTCCAAAGCTCCAGTGAGATTGGCGCAACACTAGGCCTAATAACATTTGAATTGGGTTCATATAACGGATTTAGCATATTTTTCAAAATATCTGGCCGATTTAAATATGACCATAGACTAGTCGTGCGGGTATGTACGTTCAGTTCGTGGCGTTCGCATTCGGAATCCCATAAAAATGTTCCAAATTGCGAGAAGTAACTATGCTCATACAATAAAATTAGCAATTGTGAACTACATTCAAAACTGCATGGGAATTGCGTATATACTTGAATCCGAATTTTTCGAACGACTCTGTGCAGGCGTATAGCATGCGTAGCGAGGACGTGATGCAAATGGATGACCTGCCTGTATCCATTCGCGCTCAATCAGCGCTCGTAATCCTCGCACGGAGCGACAGTCAGGATTGAGAATAATTTGTACAAGGGAGGTCACAATCAGTGCGGAATCTAAACCTTTGGATCCATGCACCAAACACCGGACTACCTTCCCGGTCTAGACATTGCGCAACTACACCAGCGGCATTTCGCGAACTTAGAACAAGACTAACAAGACTTAACCCTTGTGGTTCTTGTGCTGTTTTTTGATGCCGTGCTTGTTGTTGCAGTAGCTGTCGCAGCTGAATTTGGCACATTTGTTTTGCTGCTTATAACGCCCGCGGTTGTTGGGACCGCTGATTTTGTTTTACTCTTGGGATATTTTAAACGTACTTGCAGCTCAAAAAATTCGCAACCAATATCGGGTACACCGGTATTTAGGAATGTTAGAAAACCACAGTTATGTTCTAACTCTAAATAATTAGCCAGCTGTTGTACAGCTTTATGGTTAGACCATGTCCGCTGACATGGATCATCACGATCGAAGGGGAATGCCTCATAACACAAGCGATCAGGTGACCGTATGCCATAGCCTTGTATTAAAATGCAGCCATTCTTCAATTGATCATTGAGATTATGGACATTCTCAGAATTTAAAATGTATGAATCGGAATGTAGTATATTCACATGCAATTTGCCATACCCAAGAAAGATGCGTGGTAAAACTGAAGTCGCTTGTATTACCATCGCTAGAGAGATAACCAATTGAACTACTACCTTTATCTTGTTGCTTATCTTGCGGCGGCAACAAAAAATTATTTTAATTCAACAGCTGACAGGTACGAAAGATCAAACCATAATGTCGGCTATTCTTAGGACTCTGTTGAGTATTTGTAATCAAATAATTGCTACTCAAGAGCAATTACCGGCGCCGTTAAAATATCGTAAGCAAATAATGGAGGCTGTTTTCAGCATACCAATGGAGGCACCGTTTAATGATTTGCCTTTGCTGCCAATTAGTTGAAATTGGGCACTGATTTTATACGAATTGGTGGAGTTGATACCGCGGATTCCATTGATGGCAGTGTTATATTTGAGATTGCTTGCAAAAATTTCTTTACGTGCGCTCAGCATTTAAAAATTAAATTTGATTCTCCAGAAGAAGATGAACGTAATAGTTTTTTGGCAAAACATTTGAATGAATCATTGCCCGAGTTGAATGCACTCGCAAAGGCAATCATTGAAACCGATCCATCACCATCTACACTCGATTTAATAATATCAATATTGGAATCGTGGACAAGAGATAAGAATTCCGAAGTACGCGTTTGCGCTTCACACGTCTTCAATAACGCCTTGGACGTTTATATTAAATCAATGAAAATCGGTTGTGAGGCACCATCGAAATTCAATCAAACTGACCAAATGTTAGGTAAAATTGTTCCACGTTGTATTGATTCAAATGGCACTGTGCGTCAAGTGTCGGTGGATATATTGCAAAAGACTCTTGAAATTTCGTGTATATATGAAACGCTCACCGTTGCCAACGTATAACGATCAACTTGAGGTTTAACATTAATATTATCTTTAGCATTGGCATTCAACCAGGCTACATCAATTTCACAATCGAAATGACCAATATTACATACAATTGCATCGTCGGGCATATGTTGAAAATGAGCGCCAGTAATGATGTCCTTGCAACCGGTGGTGGTAACAAAAATAGTTGCTTCTTGGCATGCTTCTTCCATAGTTGTAACTTCATAGCCTTCCATAGCAGCTTGCAGTGCAATAATTGGATCAATTTCGGTGATAATAACACGACCACCAAAACCACGTAAAGCCTGTGCGCAACCCTTGCCTACATCACCATAGCCGGCAACACAGCATACTTTACCAGCAATCATTACATCTGTAGCGCGTTTAATACCATCGATCAACGATCCACGGCAACCATATAAATTATCAAATTTACTCTTTGTTACAGAATCGTTGACATTAATGGCAGGTACACCAAGGCGACCATCCTTCATCATTTTATACAAATTGTGTACACCGGTTGTGGTTTCTTCACTCAAACCTTTAACATTTTTTAGATATTGTGGAAATTACAAGTGCATGATGACAAAATCTGCAACGAAAAAAGAGAAAAAAATCCATTAGTACATGCATAAATGGGCAGCGCAAAAAAGGTGACAACTGACGGCGCGGCCGACGCCGCAGTTGGAGCACCCCTTTTGTGATGCCGGTACATACAAAACCACCAGTGAAAAACCAAGAAAAACTGGCGCCCTGTCCGATGACCATCACCATCCACCAGAATCACCTGAAAAGATAAAAATTTAATTATCAATAAGTTCTTAACCATATTTTTAATTGAATGTTAAATTTTACTTACCCTTATTCTGCATACAAAAATCCGCAAACGATTGTACTACGGCCACGCGCCGTAGTAAAAAGAATGAAGCAACGGAAAAAATCTTTCGATTAGTCCCGTTTGTTTCAATTCTGAGGAATTTACATTCTATACACGGGCGTGTATGAATGTGCGCAATTTTTTTTGTCTTGCTGCCGGTAAATATCTACCAGTACGCGGACTTTTTAAGAGGAAAATGTTGGAAAAAAAAACGAAAATGGTAGTAGTTGGTAGTTTTTACCAAGAAAACAACCGCTACGGTTCATATTTGTACCAAACAATTAATCATTTGTTGTAAAACCAATAACGCGCATTTCAAGGAAATGACACTTTTAAAACACGTAAACAAGACAAAACTACATACATTTGTTTATACATAGCTTATGACTATACGATACTCACTTTTTTCATGTATTGTGAGTGTGAAGTACTAACACAATGTACCAAAACGTCTAATCACAACAACCATATTCCAAAGTACCAAAATACTGCCACAAAATAACCGATTTCGGCATGTTACCGTTTACGTCAAACTTTTTTTCTTCAAATTATTCAAAAAAAAAGGGCTATTTATCTCATCAAAAATTTACTTCTTGTTTAAAGTTGTTCACAAAGTTTTTCAAAAATTGACTGATTTAATCAGTATCCCCTCCTAAGATTAGTTGGGTGGGCTCGGCAATTCAATACTGTAATGCAGTATACGTTTTCAGCGCGAAAATACTGAAATATTGGTAGAATCTTAGTTTTGGTAGCAGAAGTCGTAAAAGTAGTAGAAAATGAAAAGGGATCAAAAAGGTAGGTCAATCTACCAATGCGGTAAAGTCCGTGCACTGACTGCCCATATACTTGTACCAACGTATGTACATATATATGCCGGGTTTTTAAATGTACATTGTATTAGGGATGCATAAGAAGATGCAAACGGGTACCCAAAAACCCGTTTCTGGCAAATCGGTATCGGAGCCAAACTACACTTCTGGGAACCGTGCCTTTTAGTAAAGACCATCAATAAAACAGGACTACAAGCGTAATTGGGAAAAGCTGAACAAATAATCGAAGGGCAATACAAAAGAATGGGTTCATTCGACAAATTTTTCGCCTCGTCCAAAACGAAGATTTTATATTTGTTCTTTATATAGCATACAATTTTGCCGTCCAAACATTTTTTTTGTGGCGGGCAGGAAAGTTGTCGGTTTTTTAGCACCAACAACACAAATAACAACGACTCGAAAGATCCCACATAAACACTCTCTACCCGGTTCGGTACCAAAATGTGAGTACCAAGCAACTTAAATGTCAATTTTTCTGCAGCACTAGTATGCCTGACTAGCTGAAGCGCTACCGGATGACACAAAATTAAACAGAATAAGGCACTAATGACCCAGGCACATAACGTGCGGGGAAAGAAGCAACGCACATAACGTACGCGAGATGAATATATTCTCGTAGGCATTTTAGACATGTTTTCACCCTACTCACGCGCGAAATTTCAAAAGCGCCGATAATAGAATTGGGGCTTACTCGCCGCCGAACGCGTGACACAGTCATAATAAATCAACAAGTTTCCCTTTATTTTTTTATTCCATCTTCTCTAAATAGAATGACTCGTTACGCTTCGCTACGAAAGAGGACCGAGCGCCAGGCCGCTCGTTATCCAAAGCCGTGCCACTTATGCGACGCGAAACACCCAATCAGGTCATGCCCGATATACCGCGCGAAGTCGCCCGCTGCAACGACTGCGCGAAATTATAAAGGCCAAGTACTGCCAAAATTGCCTTTCAATGGTACATCGTGCACGAGACTGCACGAGCAAGGGCAGGTGCCGAAGATGTGGTAGCAACCATCATACCACGCTGCACCTGTCGATGGAGGACTTGTCGTCCGAGCCAGAGCCGCCGAAGAGCTGGAACCAGCTGGTCATGGAAGAAGAGGGAAGAAGGGTATGAGCGGATGCCCACTATGCAAGAGGTGGACGACGGGACGATGGATGAGGCGCTGTCTCTCCACGCGTCCGAGTCGGCCTTTACCGACGAGCAAACTGTTACCATCCGGGAGTGGAGCAGGCACCCATATAGCCCAACCAAACAGTAGGGGATCGGACCCACGGCCGTTCCGACCGCTACTAGCACACGAGCGACGAGGAAAAGGAGTGGAGCGGAATCACGGCCTTTCCGCCCACCTACGAAACGACGCCAGCACATCGACCGAGAAGCGCGATCGTAGACTGGCCCCTCGGCCGCGCCAGCTACGCGCTGTACGACACCTCCACGAAGAAAACCGAGACGGTAGACTGGCCACTCGGCCGCGCCAGCTACCCACACAACAGTTCCTTCCGGAACGGAGTCATGCCGGCCCGCACTATAGCCGGCCCAACTCCTTCGCCCATGGCCACTCTGGCGCCGACTGCGGTCGTGAAGGTGGAAGCCGGGGGGCGTCTACATCTCATCCGGGCACTCATTGATGCATGTTCCCCCCGCACAACGATCGACCGCAGGCTGGCGCGAGAGTTAGCACTGCCGACGACCAACGCCGCCGGCGAAACCGGCTGTTTTATCAGATTTAGGGGCAAATATGGGACAGAGCAAGACGGTGACGACTCACGCAGTCTGCGTCCATGAGTTTAGGCGCGTCAGCCCAACGTATAGCGTCGACCCCAGCGTCGCAGCTCCTTACGAACACATTCGTCTGGCAGATCCACAATTCCACGCGTCAACACCAATCCGCCTCGTTCTGGGCGGCGACGTTTACGCGGAAATAATTACACCGGGCACGTTACCGCCGTCGTTTGGCTCGCTCCTAGCCCAAAGCACGATCTTTGGATGGGTACTCTCGGGGACCCACCCAATCTAACACGTCTTTACGTTACGTAGTTTTAAGCTTTATATATATATGTGAATAAATCACAGAATAATGGTTTCTTTAATCAAGTTTTTTGCGTGTCCTAGCTCTAGGTCACGGCGAAGGCAAGAGGATGCCGTCGCGCATCCGGCGCGCACTTTAATTTAGTACTTTTAAGACAAATCGTGGTCGGGGGACGCTCGGGCGGAATCTGGGCTGTTGCGTACCGCAGGGGGCCGGCATGTTTAGGCCCGAAGCCTAAATTCTCTTAATTTGCGCCACCCTAATAGCACCATATATCGACCCCTAGTTCGCCCACCTGCATGTATATGTGTACATAGGGTTATGTTGTCCGTACACATATACATGCATGCCGGTACAACTATGTGGGGAAGCTTCCCCTTAAAACCGGAGACTTTTTCCGCGGTTCAACGGTTGTCCTCGACAAGGCAACCGTCTACTTTTCAGCGATCGTTGTGCGAACCAGAGCTAACACCGTCCGAGGAGCCCCACCACATTTTATTATAAAAAAGGTAATTTATTGTTCAAATTTAATTTTTCACTATAATAAAGAAATTATTATAACGAGAAATATCTCTCGCCTTTCTTTAAATCTAACCTAAACGCAATTGTGGTGCCTCCACTCCGTTGCCGAGTTTGCGAAACACCACAATTGTTCACACATTATCTCCATAATTGTAAATCGCTTGTAAGAGCCGGATGTCGTTTTCTGGAGCGTGCGTAGTAGTTCGCATGTAAACCAGAATTCCATGTCAATAATGAAAAAAAGGAAATTTTGCAAAGCAAACAACTCGTTCTCCATTAAGAGAAAGTAATCCCGGAAAAGGTAGATCTTCAAACAGTATATTAATTTTGCCATCCATCGGGCACGGTGCACTGCTCCAGGAGCTCTAATTGTTATTTTTAAATCTACCGGTTTTCCGATAACCAACAGTGACAGCTCTAGAAGTTCAGCGTAATCGTGCCGCGCGTGATTTTTTTTAACTGCTCGTGGATAAACTTTATTTTATTATTTCTTTTAGGTTCCAACAAATTCCAGATCGCATTATCACCAGCGGCACTTATAAACTGATTTGTTTTTATACTTGACCATTTTTTCTTGAATCTATCAAAGAGCTGGATTACTGGACCGGTAGAGACTTCAAATAAGGAATCAAAAACTGACGAGACTATACACTCTAACATGTGATACCGACAAGCGAGGTAAAGAAGTTCCCTACCTCCGGTGTTACTTGACATTGTGTCTGAACACAGATTAGTTATTTGTGAATGCAGATTTCATTCACACAACAATTGAAAACCGGCTTCGACTTGATCCTCGCCAGTTCCTGAGGTAAGTTCCGGAGTCCTTAAATGTTGTTCGATATTATCCGCGCCCGTCACCACCACAGCCAACCGGTCTCTTTTTTCCTTGGTTTACGAATGTTCCATAATTTTCCCCGTCCCAATGTACTGTATAAAACTTATCTGGCTGAAAGTTTTCCCTAACCATGTTGGGCATTTCAGCACGCTCCTGGATCCGGGCTCGGCGAATTGCTTCTCGAGAGCAAGACACATCTTCAACGTCTACATCGAGAGCAGCGACCACGCCAGTAATAATCTTTGCAGATTTTATGGTCGATACACCGGATACATCCTGCACGAATGTTGTAGAAAAGTTCCTGCAGCACCGCTTTATTGCTTGGTTCCGGCATGCTCGACAAACTTTTTCGCGGACTCCCAAGAAGCCACAGTTTTTCATGATTTTTATGGATTGATTCTTTTGCGAACATTTCGAATGGTTTATTCCGTCGATGAGGTCAAAGTACGGTACTGCACTGTTATTTACCTTCAAACGATCCACAACCTAATACTGTTTTCACACAGACGGCTTATTGAATAATAAAGGCAGTTTTCTACATTAAGACGCTTATTGAGCTCAATCTTCCCTACAAAATTCGAATCTATAATTATTTCATTAGTAGCTAATCGAATGCCTAATGAAGTGAAAAGCACAATGCAACTCTGTTGGCAGCGTTCCGCTTTTTAGTTTTTGGTGTGTTCAGTGCTTAAAAATGTCATTTGTCAAAGTAAATGTCATTGTCTGCATGGCGGAACGATACAAGGTGGCCGCATCGAACAGCTGATTATAACCTTTTTTATTTGATTTGATACATCAACTACAGGCGCAGTACGATTTTGACATTTGTCCACCGAATTTACAAGTACATGGAATTTTTTTGTTTGTAGGTATGTCACCATGCTGCCACCTTGTATCGTTCCGCCATGATTGTCTGTCATATAGCATTGTCATTTTATTCGCTTGACATTTCATTCTTTATACTAATCGAGCAGTTACTTCTGTGTGAAAGCACAAAATTTACGATTTCATTAGAAGGTGAAATGAGATCATTAAGTTTCGGTGTGAAAACAGTATAATACTAATTTTACACAGACGGCTTATTGAATAATAAAGGCAATTTTCTACATTAGGACGCTTATTGAACTCAATCTTCCCTACAAAATTCGAATCTATTATTATTTCATTAGTAGCTAATCGAATGCCTAATGAAGTCAAAAGCACAATGCAACTCTGTTGGCAGCGTTCCGCTTCCGTTTCTTAGTTTTCAAAGCAAATGTCATTGTCTGCATGGCGGAACGATACAAGGTGGCCGCATCGAACAGCTGATTATAACCTTTTTTTATTTGATTTGATACATCAACTACCGGCGCAGTACGATTTTGACATTTGTCCATCGAATTTACAAGTACATGGAATTTTTTTTGTTTGTAGGTATGTCACCATGCTCCCACCTTGTATCGTTCCGCCATGATTGTCTGTCTCATCCTTCATACTAATCGAGCAGTTACTTCTGTGTGAAAGCAAAAAATTTACGATTTCATTAGCAGGTGAAATGAGATCATTAAGTTTCTGTGTGAAAACAGTATAAGAAAAGAAAAGCGCGCCAGACAATAATCGATAGCGCCAACAGTGTTGCCGATACGTTACTTCAGTGTTATGATCGCCCGAATTTAAATTAAAAAAAGAATCTTGTGCCAAAAATTATTCAATACGCGAAGATAAGAAAATGTCGGTATTACAGTTATCGAAATACCGTGAAGAGAAGAAATGAGTTCATTTATAAATTGTACTGTGTTTTTAAAATTCATGTGAGTGAACACACATTACTTTCCAGACAGCCAAATAAAAAAGGTACATCTTTGTACTCTTCTATTATGTACTTTATATTATGTACTCTTATTGCTACATATGTTAACTTGCCTACATAACTTCTCTATTAGGCTACTATTGACATAAACAAATTTAACCTTTTTTCTTAGTTCTAAATATAAGTACATAATTATTGATAAACTTTAGTAAGTAAGATCAAGTATATATATAAGTGCATTTCCTTTTTTGAGCGCTGTTTGGGTGATATTGTCAATATAACGAGATCACGCACGAGAACTATTGGTGTTTCTGACACAAAAAAACTCCAAAAATGATAAAACAATACAATATCGGTATTATTAACGAAGTAAAAGTTTCAAAACTTAGAATTAACCTCAAGAGTCCATTCCCAAAGTCATTGACCCGATTACACGTAGTATTACTGTTTTTCGTATTAGGATCATTTCAGTATTTTGCTCATATCTCGAAGCGAGTCGATTCAAATTGAGCCGGCTTTTTTGCATCTCAAAGCTCTTGAAATTTGCTACATTATGCAGTATTACATGTTGAAAAAAACAATTTTTTTAACACTTTTATTTTAGCATTCAAAGTGAAAATTTCCTATTTTTTGTACATCTGTTGTTAATTTTTCGTGATTTTTGTGAGATATATTGGTTGTAGAGAAAAACTAATACCGGCATCCTGTTCAGCGACCTCGAAAACATATAGTTAGCCTATTATCGGATAAATTTTTTATCATCAACTATCCCCGCCTTCTCTGCAAGGAAGCTCTAAAATGGAGTGGCCAAAACACTCGCACCCGGGTAAATTTTCGAGATTCGCCTCCAAACTTTGGGAAATGACTTCTGAGGCCTATTCGAAGGTTTTTAGCATTCAGCATCAAAAATCTAAAGATATGATGTAAAATCGGGTCAGTCTAATGTACATATGTTCACTATACTGTTCCATTACTTACAGCTTCATTCTGTTTGGCGATATCGTCTCCAAAACGATCATCGTTCGTGTGTTCGTATTATGAATTGCAATACGATAGACAAAACGATAACAGCTGACTGTTACGTAACGAAAGTGCTCGTCGATTGGTATTCTGTATCACGAAAAGTTGCTACCAATACGAAAACAAAGTGTCAAAAACAAACAACAGGTATTCACCTATCGTTTTGGTTTAAAATGAGCGACACAAACAAAAAAATGAGTATTATTATTTAGTAGTTATTATTGTATAAAAAAAAATTGTATTTTATATTAGAAGATTCAAGAAAGACCCAATTCCTCGTGCTTGTTCATGAGCTGGAAGAAAGTGTGGATCTGGCCAGAGGAGCACCGGTATACGGCGCAAATAAAACTTTATTTGATAAGCAATGGGCCAAAATTGCGCAAAAAGTAAATGCCCACGGTCCACCCTCAAAGAAGAGCGAGTGAATAGAGAAAGGTATTATATGTACATACATATGTATATCCAAATATTATTTTTTTATGTTATTTTATAGATTTTTGCCGACCTCAAATGCCCCACCAAAAAAAAATTGCAAAACGCGGCAAATATGAGTGCTACAGGTGGCGCACGATTTCAGCCGTCTCCTCTCAACGAAGTGGTGGAGGTTATAGACAGAATGCTGCTGATGACGAAAGGAGCAGCGCCAAGCGGAATGACACTTGGTGTGTCAAGGCCATCGAGGGCAACGTCCTCCACAGCTGCAGCGCTAGTTGAATTCGCAGGAGTGAGTGCTATAGCAGGCACAGTGTCCCCGTCGCCACCATCTGCCTGTGCCAAATTCCACAGAGGAAGTTAATACCAGCACGACCGCTGTAGTGACACCGAGCAGAACGCAGCGCAGAACCACTCAGACTCAAACATTCCAACACCGCATTGCCGATTCGGCGAAAATTCAAGCCGATGCAACCAAAGCACTAGTTGACGTGGGTGAGGCACAGGCCAAGGCAATGGAAAATTTAGCTGAAGCAGCTATGCTACAAGCAGATGCTATAAATTCCATTGCCAAGTCGTTAGAGCAGCTAGTTGCTATTTTTTCTCGGCAGTCTGAGACATTAGAAGCTATAGTAAGTAGCAAATATGACTACAGAGTTTGTACGTGAGTCCTAAACTTAATTGTTGTAAACTTTGTTTCTAGGTACCGGAGCGGTTCCTCGAACGACGAGTAACAGAAGCTTAATAATAAGCAGCAACAAAAAGGAATATCAACACTAAAAGCAGAAGAAAAACGAAAATTAGTCGAAGAAATCAATAGTGGATATTCCAAAGAAGTAAAAGTCGAAATTTCCAAATGAAGAGGGACAATAGTTTTAGTGAATCGCGAGGATTTTTACTAATTCAGTGCACTTTTCAAGAACCACTTAACTATGCATTGTTTGAAGAACGCCCTGTTTCAGATTATATTTTGAACTGCTCCTTGCGATTCACTAAAACTATTGTCCCTCTTCATTTGGAAATTTTGACTTTTACTTCTTTGGAATATCCACTATTGATTTCTTCGACTAATTTTCGTTTTTCTTCCGCTTTTAGTGTTGATACTATTTTTGTTGCTACTTCTATTTATGCTTCTGTTACTCGTACGTCGAGGAACTGATTCGGGACCTAGAAACAATGGTTCGGCCTTTCCAGACATAAGTATTCAACCAGAAGTACCTAAAAAGTTAAAACGAAGCTTTATGGAAGCACAAGTACCTTAATAAGATAGATAAAAAATTTTTCTCACTAATTTTTTTTCTGTGATAGTAAATGAATAAAAGTCTTGAACAATTTCGATATACAGATGTGAACACAAAAAAAGTAGTGGCACTTTTAGCAAGTTTCGGTTCCAGTGCCATTTTTACCAAATTTCAGCAAGTTTCGCTTCAGTTAAAATATTTTTGCAATTTTTTTATAAAATTATAGGTCAATTTATAATTAGACGAATATAAGTTGGAGCTTAAAACTTTACTCAAAAATCGGGAAAATCCAGCGGTCTCATGAAAATTTGCAACTTTTTACCAAGAATTTTTAGAAATTTCTGAGAATTCGGTTTTGTAGCTAATTCTATTTTAGCACGATAATGTGCTAATCTTATTTCGATAAAAAGACTTCCTCATTTTTGGCAATTTTTTTTCTAACGGACCTTCACATTTTTTTTCCATACAAATTTTGGAAGGGAATTTTTTTTTATAAAAGGAAAAAAATACGATGGTCCGTTAGAAAAAAAAATTTCCAATACTAAAAAAAATGAGTTACAAAACTGAATTCTCAGAAAATTTCTAAAAATTCTTGGTAAAAAGCTCCAACTTATATTCGTCTAATTATATATTGACTTATATTTTTATAAAAAAATTGCAAAAATATTTTAACTGAAGCGAAACTTGCTGAAATTTGATACAAATTGACACTGGTATTTTTGTGCTTGCAACTGTATAGTAAATAAGTACTATAAAACATGGATCTCACAACATATTATTTTATATAAAGTTTAGATATAAGTAATACTACAAATATGGATTTAATAGCTTATGCAAATAAAACAATGAAATTTGTAGAAATTCATTATCAATCATAACTATTCATTCACATACTTATACCATATTTCCACCTAGGCTTTATTCGAGATTTAGGCCTCTGAAAAGATTTAACGTTAAATCTTGCAAGTTTTATCATCAACGTCGATATAAATGCTCTTGTTTTTATGAAATGAATTTTATGAATTGATACAAGCTATCAATATTATACTTGAGTTCTGCCACCACATTGCCTTTGACGCCCCAATCTTTAAACTTTTTATGAATGTAGTCATTATATATGGAGTTAAGAAAAAAACAAAACTAACCTAGCGCGCTCAAGTATATCTTCTTCATAGCTGAAGCGATTTAAGTCCATGATCCGAAGATTGGATCGCTTTTAAGCACATTCGTATTAGACATTTTATAGAAACGGCAAACAAGATCCTTAGGCAATTGCAACCATTGTGGGCGTATTGCAGTTACTTTTGCTGAGCGATAATCAATTATTTTGAGTACGGATGAATCAGAACGACTCTCTGCAACACGTTCAATTAAGCTTATAACAGTTTGAACAAAACACATATCGATACCACTGTTCTGTTGTACAATATTGAAACTGTGCCGATACTGTACCCAAAAGCGTTGGACCTATAACGCCCACATCACCAGTTAATGTAAATGAATACGCACCGGATCTTACTTGTGAGCACCTAATTGAGCACGTGCCAGCGCCCATACACACACAGATAATATATTGTTCATTGGCAATTTGTTGCATACCTGTACCACCAATTGAATTTTGTAACGAATTGGCTGCTGAATCATAGTTAAAACTCGATACTGTGCCACTTGTATCCATGTAGTATTGCAGCATCCAGTGGGAGCTTGTGTAGCTTGGTACATTCACTGAATGTGGTATATCCTTCATCACAAATTCCTGTAATTATTATTATTATTTCTGTTGTCGAATTTCTGCCGATTTGGCAGGTATTAACTTACCGCTTGTTCAAAGAAATCTTCATAACCATAGACACGCACCATCAATGAATTGGTCAAGTCCGCCAATTTTTGTAGAATAATTTTAGTTTTCTTGGCATAATCTTCCAAACTGTTTGACTGCTGCTTTAAAAACACGAAAATACGCGGAATCTCTTTTAAATGAGGCTTTCAGCTATTTGGATTCTTAAATTTAAAGCTGCACTCGACGCTTCTTCATCGGGTAGGAGATCTTGATGTACTTCCGAGAGATTGTCGCTGTTCAAACTCAGAGGCAGTTCATGCTTAAACGAAATGCAAATATTGTGGATTGCGCAGCAAACATTTATTATTTTTATTGCTTTTTCAGCCGAATAATGTAGTCCCCTCGACCCTATGATACAGCGAAATCGGTTTTTCACCACTCCAAAGCAGCGTTGGATAAGGTTTCGAGCTTTACAATGTACCTCATTGTATCGAGTTTGAACCGCTTCTGAAGGGGTCCTAAATGGCGTCATTAAATAAGGTTGCAGAGGATATCCGGAATCGCCTGTCAAAAAATTTTTGTTTGTTTTTTGTTGAATGATAGAGAAATTAAAAACTATAATTACCTAGTAGCCAAAAATTCCTTTTTCCATTTTGATATTGTGTTCTCATATGCCGTTCTGCTTCATTATGCTTCCATATAAATGAGTCGTGGTTTGCCCCTGGATGCCTTAAATCCACAAACGTTATGACCATATTGTGGTCACATATCTATAGAAGGAAACAAAAAAAGCTGTCACCATATTGAACGTAGCCTATGAGTATACATACTTAAAACCAGCACATTTAAGCCATAAAATTCTTTCCGGTTGTAATATAGGTGCTTCATATCTGCAGGAGGTGACGTGATCCGCACGTGAGTGCCATCCACGCAGCCAACAACACCCGGTATGCCGAATTTGGCAATGAAGTGCTCTTTTACTGCACGTTCTTCTTCCTCACTCCTCTCAAAATTTACCCACTTTTGGCTGAAATGATTCTCAAAAATGGATAAGCATTCATCAATGGCTTTCGCTACCGTAGGCTGGGCCATAGATGAAATGCTTTCATTTCCAACGGATTTTTGATAACTGCCTGTTGCCAAAAAACGCAGGAACGTGGATAATTTTAGTTGGAGTGGTAAATGCGTGCTACGAAGTGTATCTTTGAAATATATTTGTATTTCGTCAAAGATATGTTGAAATATTTATTTGTTAACGCGAAAATTTTGATCAAATCTACAAATAAAATTATTTTGTAAACAATGTCAACACAGGCGCAATTTGTTATTTTACTCATCGTCCGGTAAGTGAAGAACGTTCGAGCGGTCTTTCAATATCCGCCTTTGGATTTTTAATTCTTCTTCTTGGGACACTAATAGAGCAATACCTTGATACATTTTTATTATATTTATATCACTGTATTTAGTTCGCTAGCAACTTTATTTTTATTTCACTTATTTTGTTAACTTTATGTACGTGCGCAAAAACAAAACATATGTGCACAGAGTTGCAAGTTTGACACTTGATTATCGTGTAGTTGACGAACGACGTAAAGCTACACGATAAACGGCAACGTAAGATTCAGAATACCACAAGCACACGATATCGTCCAAGCAGGTATTGTTCGTTGAGCGTATCGTTCGCCAAACAGAATGAGGCTGTTACACTCTTTTCATTATAATCAGGGCTGTCATGGAATCCAATTGTTGTCGGAATCGGATTTAAAAACGACAAAATAATACTTTGGTGTCATGAAATGTTATCGGTTTAATGTTCGAATTGGAATTAGTGTCGGTTTTAGGTGTCACAGAATCAGATAATATCGGTTTTGCTATCGGAAACAATCCAACCAGTTAAATGCTGTTGGATTTAATTTTTTCATAGTTGTATTTCTCTTGCAGTTGAGTATTTTCTAAAAATGTAAGTAAATAAAAGTTTATTTTATAAAAATAAATGTAAATTTACATATATTTTCATTCTTAATAGGGGAAAACATAAAAATTCAATGCAAAACAGTATTTTGACTGAATTTATGGAGAAACATCCAGATAGACTAGATTAGATTTATTCATTTTCTTTCAAATCACAATATTTTATACATGTTTCCATATATAAAATTGACACTTGAATTAATACATTGAAAATGAAAGAAAAGTAAGGCATTCTGTAAAGTTATCTAAAATTTAGGTTTAAATGCCATCTCAAAATAAATTAGTGAATAGTGTGTGGGGTGAAAATAGTTAATAAGTTATAACCTAAGTGGAAGTTAAAGTACCAAATGCAAAATAAAATGTATAAACAATAGAAAACAACAATGTTGATTTTAAATTACTAAGTGGCAGGGTTCAGCAAAGTTTTGATGCCGTCGTGTGACTGCTGTAATAAAAATGATTTGATATTTTTTTAAAATTCACGCATATTTCTAATGACACGTATAGACACAGGTAGCGTATTGAAAGCTTTACAAGATACGATAGTAAAAAAGTTATTATAATGTGTAGTACGAGATGTAGGAACAACAAGTCCGAGTGAGTTTTGCCTCAAATTATAATTATCCGTGTCTAGGCTGTGTAAGTACCCGCAACGAATAAAGAATATTTTTAAAGTTTTGTAATAGTGCATGTATTTTACTGGAAGAATTTTCAGCTCTATAAACAACTCCATGATGTGGTGGAAACGGTTCACATTACATATTTTCCTTATGACACAGTTTTGAATAGTAAAAATTTGCTGGCTTTTACTGTAAGACGCACCACCCCAGCAACATATGCTATATTGAAGCTTAGAGTGAAACAAAGCGTCTTAGGCAAGGTGCACACGAGGCTACGCGTCATAGACGCTGCAGGCGAAATTTGTACGCTTTGATGCCGAACAAATGTGTTTGAATGGAGAGCTGCATACGAGACGTCAGCTGCATGAAAGCGACAAAGCATGAAATTTTCGTGTAGCTAAGCGTACAGACATGTTGGTCGCTGAGCGTACGTACGCTTGAAAAAAGGAAGAACAAGATGTTTGTTTAAATTTTTTTGTATGCAAATTTGTGTAATTAGTTAAAAAATGTTACTTTAGTTAATAAAAGTGCGTGAAAGGTATATTACCAAAGCGAAAAAGAGTATTAAACACCACAACAGCTTGGTTAGACATTGTTGAAGCGTTTAAAAGTCTAAAAAGTGTTGGAAACTGGAAATCACCCTTTTCTCTGTTGTTGTTGTTGTTGTAGCAATGCTCGCCCTACCTAATAGCCGCGACCGATCACAAATTGTCATCAATATCCTCTAACGGGATTCCAAGGAAACTTGCCGTTTCAACAGGGGTGGACCATAAGGGAAAGGGGTGTTAGAGGCGTTGGTTCCACATTACAATTAAAGAGATGGTTGGTGTCATGTGGGGACACATTGCAAGCGGGGCATACATTTTGTATGTCGGGGTTGATTCTGGATAGGTAAGAGTTTAACCTGTTACAGTATCCAGAACGAAGTTGAGTAAGAGTGACACGCGTTTCCCTGGGGAGTATGCGTTCCTCTTCCGCGAGTTTTGGATACTTTTCTTTAAGTACTGGATTCACCGGGCAATTCCCGGCATAAAGGTCCGACGCCTGTTTATGGAGTTCACCAAGGACCTGCTTGTGTTTTTTCACTTCATACGGCTGGGTTCTCAGGTGCCGTATTTCCCCAAAATGCTTACGGAGATGACTCCTTAAGCCCCTAGGCGATGCTGGTTCATCAATCAGATGTCTGTTGGGATGCCCAGGTTTCTGGGTATTCAACAGGAACTGCTTGGTCAGCATCTCATTTCTCTCCCTGATGGGGAGTATTCTCGCCTCATTATGCAGATGGTGTTCTGGGGACATAAGAAGACAGCCCGTGGCGATTCTGAGAGCAGTATTTTGGCAGGCCTGTAGTTTCTTCCAGTGGGTAATTTTTAGGCTTGGCGACCATATGGGTGACGCGTAGCACGTAATCGGCTGGCTAATTGCTTTATATGTAGTCATGAGCGTTTCTTTATCTTTTCCCCAGGTACTGCCAGCGAGGGATTTGAGGATTTTGTTACGGCTCTTAATTCTCGGAACAGTTGCGGCTGCGTGCTCACCAAAATGTAGATCCTGATCAAACGTTACACCCAAGATTTTGGGGTGTAGGACAGTCGGTAGCGTAGTGCCATCGACGTGGATGTTCAAAATGGTCGACATTTGGGACGTCCATGTTGTAAATAAGGTCGCGGAAGATTTAGTCTGTGATAATGCCAGGTTTCGCGAGGCGAAAAAACTGGAGAGATCAGGGAGATAGCCGTTTATTTTATTGCATAGCGCATCGATCTTTGGGCCTGGGCCTGTGGCCATTATTGTGCAGTCATCGGCGTACGAAACGATTGTGACTCCTACCGGTGGTGAAGGTAGCTTAGATATGTAGAAATTAAACAAAAGTGGGGATAGGACAACCTGTGGCACCCCTTGTTTAATTCTCCTTTGGTTTTGATGTTTCGTTTCTAAATTGCACCGATGCCTGCCGACCACCCAGATAATTTGCGGTCCACCTTTTAAGACATGGGGGAAGGGTAGACCCTTCCAGGTCTTGCAGTAACGAGCCATGGTTGACCGTATCAAAAGCTTTTGATAGGTATAGCGCTACGAGTACTGTTCTATGGTGGGGGTATTGATTTAAACCGCAATTTATTTGGGTGCTAATGGCATTTAGCGCGGTGGTAGTGCTATGGAGTTTTCTGAAGCCATGCTGATGAGGGGCTAGCTGCAAATTTGCTTGGAAATAAGGGAGCAAAATGGCTTCAAGCGTCTTTGCCACTGGCGATAGGAGAGATATCGGACGATACGACTCACCTATGTTAGCTGGTTTCCCAGGCTTTAGTAGCGGGACCACCTGGGCCATTTTCCATTTCTCGGGTATGACAAAGGTGGAAAGAGACAGGTTGAAGACATGCGCTAAATATTTGAAAACCTCTTTCCCTAGGCTTTTAAGCATCGGCATGGCTATGCCGTCTGGGCCCACTGCTTTGGATGCTTTAGCGTGACCAATGGCGTCCTCAAACTCTTTAGCGGTGATGGTGATTGGTGACGCGCTGAATTTGTGTTTATGTGCGTGTCTATTGGCTCTCCGTCTATCTTTGTCGACCGTAGGATGCATTATATATTGTCGGCAGAAAGCGATCGCGCATTTTTTCGCATCCGACAGCACTTTGTCGCCAAAGGCGATGGAAACTTTGTCTTTGTGCTTAGTCGGATTCGATAGGGACTTTACGGTGGACCAAAGTTTACCCACACCGGTAGAGAGGTTACAACCTCTTAGGTGCTCCTCCCATTTCGCCCGCTTGTGTTCATCCACAAGCAATCTGATGCGTTGGTTTATATCCCTTATTTGGGGGTCGCCTGGATCAAGCTGTCTTATAAGGTCACGTTCTCTCGCTAAGTTTGCGGCCTCCGCCGGGAAGTGGGCCGGATTTCGGGAATTCTCCCGGCGGGAATGAAACGTGCCGAGGCGGATTCAATGACCTTACGGAAGGCACGCTCCCCTTGGCGGGCATCAGTCGGGATAGGGAGGGCAGCAAAGCGGTTGTCTGTAAAAGATTTATGTTCTTCTCACTTTCCTTTTTTGAAGTTTATAAAAGTGCGTTTTTCAGTGACGATGAAGTCGGCGGTACGCTCGAGCGAAATAAGTATGGGCAGGTGGTCGGATGCCAATGGGACCATCGGCTGCCAGTTGACGCAGTTTACGAGTTCTGCGCTCACGATTGAGATATCTGGCGAGCTGTGACAGCTTCCTACCATACGTGTGGGGGCGTCTCCGTTTATTGTGCAGAACGTCGTTTCTTCTATTTGATCCGCCAACATCTCACCCCTACTGTCCGCCCGCAAGTTTGAATGCCATAGTTCATGATGGGTATTGAAATCGCCTAAGATAATGCGATTGTTGCCAGTAAGGCCCTGATATTAGGGCGGTATCCACTGGGGCAACAGGTGGCAGGAGGTATGTAGATGTTGATGATTTCTAGGTGTGCATCGCCTGACCGGACAGATAGGCCTTGACGTTCTAAGACATTGTCCCTGCGGTCGATGCCAGGATCAAATATATAATATTTCACAGAGTGGTGTATGATAAACGCGAGGCCGCCTCCATTTCCCCTCTCGCGGTCTTTCCTGCGGACATTATACCCAGAGCAGGTCTGCAATGCAGATCTTGCTGTGAGTTTAGTCTCTTGAATCGCAGCAATGCAGATGTTGTGCCGCTTCATGAAGTCTACTATCTCCGTAATCTTCCCAGTTAGTCCATTACAGTTTAACTGCAGAATTCTGAAGTGCATAAGGGGAGACGCCGCCACTCTGGGGGTAAGTGGCGGGTGACTACGCCAGTGTGACACCCTTTTCTCTAGTCCGCGGTGGTTTAAAATTGCCTTTCATAATTTACAAAGGCACGGGGATGCAAAAAACGTTTAATACCTATTTTCCTTTGGTTTCGGGGACTGATATAGCTGAAGAAATTTATTTTTTTTATTTTTTTCAATAATTGTTTGCTTTTTGTAGCGACGCTCGAAAGTAGCTTCGTGTGCAGATCTTGAGGCGTAGAGAAATTGTAGCTATATGAAATATCTGGTATGCGTCTATGACGCGTAGCCTCGTGTGCACCTTGCCTTAAGCGTTGCGTTTGAACATATACACCAATTTAAATCAATATTGGTTTGTAATTCCGACAAAACGCAAAACCGACTTGGATTCCATGACAGCCCTGAATATGTTAATGATCGTGTGAAAAGCTTGTCAGTTCCCTCTCCGTCTCCTTCCGATTACATATTACTTTCACTCTCCCTTTGCCTGTCTGTGAACACTCTTCAGTTCTCCTGTTGTAGCGGTACTTCGCCACGTTCAATCGAGACCACCACCACGCATGGGTAGTCATCGACAACTTTTGAGTGGTGTGTAGTGGGTTAAACGGGGTTATACCGTGATGACAACACTTTTTCGGGAAAAAATCCCGAGGAACTGCGATAGATTGTTGTTGTATTAACAGTACTTCACGCTGCTTAGCTGACGCATCCATTCATGGATTGATGGTCTAAACAGGGTTATACTGATATGGCAGTCCTTTGTCGGATATGAATCCGGTACGTTTCGGTACCAGCCCCTTGCGGCACCAGCCCGACATCCTTCATTGGATTTACATAAGTCGCCGCTTACGACCGCAGGGGGGAACTCTGTTATCTGAGAACCGGCTGTCTCCAACTCTTTTTCCTTAAAGCACACTACCTGGTAAGGTCGACCGCCATTTTATTACCTTCATTGTAATGATATATCCAAAAATGCGACATAAAACCTGCATCCAAGCATACATGAAAATTTTTCTGAATATGAATTGTAATTTCCTGAATATGAATTGTAATTTTCTGAACATGAATTGTAATATTCTGAATATGAATTGTAATTTTCTGAATATGAAATTGAAATTTTGAATATGAACTGCAACTTTCTGAATATGAATTGCAATTTTCTGAATATCAATTGTAACTTTCTGAATATAAAATGGAAATTCTGAATATGAATTGTAATTTTCTGAATATGAAATGTAAATTCTGAATATGAATTGTATTTTTCTGAATATGAATTGAAATTTTCTAAATATAAAGTGAAAAAGGTGTAGAAAAAATCTTGCAATGTTGCACTCTTAAATTCTAACTTGAACAAGGTCACCTGTCGTTATGCAAAATGGCTCTTTTTATAGGTTATGAGACCCTTTTTGTTACTTAGTGGAAAATATTTTGTGAAAGGAACACACAAACTCACATGAGAGCTGAGAAGAATCAAGAGGGCGACACTATTTTCAGAAAAGAAAACGCCATAAGACAGCCTATAAACATCCCTTTTATCCAGGGCCTTATAAGTTCGGCAGTATACTGTAGCTGAGCCGGAAAAATTCCATCCGGCCCGGCGATTTATAGGGCTTGAAGGTCTGTTAAGCCCAATCTATCCTTTTATCATCTGTGATTTCGCTTATTAGCTGATTATGTGACCCTCCGCTAACAATATTTGAAGACAGGCCCGCGCTTGCTGGGAAGTGTGTATACATAAGCAAGTTTATGGTATCAGCGCTGGAGTCCGTCCAGTGACCGTCCGGCTTTTGGACGTAACTTAGCTGAGTTGGAGAATTCGATAGCACCTTCCTTAACCGGGAGGCCGCGGATGTGGATTCAATCCTGCCGCAGAAATCCCTACAGGAGGATCGCTTTTCATTTCGGATTGCTTTTTTATATATATTTATTTTCGTTTTATAAGCAGCCCATGAGGATTCGTGTCCGTCATGCTTTGCTTTATTAAAGGCCGCCCTACATGACTTCGATAACGAGTGAATGAAGTCACCTTTTCAATCAGCCCAGTTCTAAATATTCCCCCGGAATTTTGTTCTCGGGGATTTTTTTATTTCCGCGAAAAAATTCCTCCAATTCTTTTCTCCTAGGGATAACAATAATTGGGGAATAGGAATTTCGAATTTTCGAAGTCAGCTGTTTTGTCGACTGAAATTTCGTTCCGCATTTCTTATTTTGTTTAAAAAATAGAAGTTTAATTATTGTTGCGAATTTGTTTGAAATGAAGAAATAAAATATAAACAATGCACAGTATTGCATTTCATGTGGTATTCACTGAATTGAGTAATGAATTGGTGCCACAGCAACATCCGAGAAGCATAAGAAGACGGAGGCGGGATAACACAAATCCACCGGAGTTGCCTGCTTTCATTCAGCAGAGCAATTTTCTGGCGGCCAAGTCGAGTTGAGTTCGCCAAGAGCTCTTTCGTTGATTATGATATACTTTTCGACTTAAAATAAAGAATATTGTGGTAGAATGTAAATATTTTAGCACAAATTTGTACAAGTAAGTGTTCTTTCTTAAAAGAACCAATTTCCTTTAACTATTTTGATGCATTCCATTTAATTTAACAAGTGAAAAAACTCCTATGAAATGGCAGAGAAATTCCCTCTCCCACACATTCATAAAACTTACTTTTCTCCCATAACCGGTTTCCGCTTTTTCGAACATTGTTCAGAATAGGAGGAAAGGGAGAAGTGAAAAAACTCAGAAAGAATTTTTATTTAGAATACGAGGAAAAAACTTGCACCGAATTTTTGTTTAGAATTGGGCTGAATATATTTCGTCCAGAATCTCCTTAGTAGAGGTTTACGCCGATCACTTTATCGGCGGCGGTGGCGTGGGCGGCGCGCCGGCGTACGCCGGTCTTGTTACGTTAAAAAGCTTGATTTTTCTATTTAAAAAATAATCAGAACAATTCTAAATATTCTCGCGGATTTTTTTATTACCGCGGAAAAATTCTTCCAATTCTTTTCTCCTAGGGAGAAGATTAATTGGGGAATAGGAATTTCGAAGTCAGCTGTTTTGTCAATTGAAATTTCGTTGCGCATTTCTTTTTTTGTTTAAAAAATTGTAAAGTTTAATTATTGTTGCCAATTTTATTGCACAAATCCGCCGGAGTTGCCTGCATTCATTCTGCAAAGCCATATGCCAAAATCTATTCTTAAAAAATCCTTGCTTAATTTCTGGATGGCTGCATCAAATATGCGAAGATCTCTTCCGTTGCTCATGATATACTTTCCGACTTAAAATAAAGAATATTGTGGTTGTTGTTATATTAACAGTGAGAATATTGTGGTAGAATGTAAATACATATTTTAGCACAAATATAAGTGTTCTTTCTTAAAATAACAAATTTCCATGTATTTTTGTTGGGCCAAGGAAAAATTATATTTTTATTGCTATTTTTGGAGCTTTTTCGGCCGGTTGATTTAAATAAAACAGGGATTTATTAGATCCTACGCGTTTCGACGCTTATTCGCGTCTTCATTAGGAATTTATTTCTAAATATGAAAAAATAAGTTACAACCAATATTCATTGACTTGAGACATGTAACACTTACGACATTTAACATTTAAAATTCGAATGAATATATTTTTATCACAACATAAAAGTATGTACATAGCAAACATAAATACACAGATACATTTTCAAACATTGAGCAACTTGCACGTCCTCTACCGTCAACATCACGCATTGTATGTGATCGAAGCCGAATACGCGCAGTTTATATTATCCGTCCTCTTTAAAGTTGATAGCTTTATGTATTTGTTGTTGTATTCGCAGGCTTTCTAAAGTCATCCTTCTTCTCGTTTTATTCTCCACATCTAATACTTTAGTATTGTCAAACTCTGCTGTGTTTGTTTTCTGTTAAGTGCTGCGCGAAAGCCGTGAGCTATTGTTCTTCTTCGCATCATGTTTATGTTCGTATATTCGCGTGTCTAATGATGTTTTTGTTGTGCCGATGTAAACTTTGTTGCACTTTTCCCCTTCTTTGCCATTGCACTGGATTTCATACACTACGTTGTGTAGTTCTTCCTTTGGTATTTTGTCTTTTGTTCTTGTATATATGCCGTGTATTGTGTGATGTGGTTTATGTGCATAGCTAACGTTGCTGTTCTTTATAATTTTAGTTAATGTGTTGTTGTCCGCAAGGAATTTGTAATCCATTGTAATCACAAATGCGGATAAAGGGAATAGGACAGTGATGATGTACAAATCCGACTACAAAAGAAAAATGAAAGACCTCTTGGACGATAAACACACATACAAAACAATTAGAACGGATCCTACCCAAGCTTTGTTGAGGAAGAACAACAAAATCGCCAGTGACCTGTACCAAAACCAACCCATAAATACAAAGCAAAAGCTATCCTTAATATGCCCAGCGGCTACAGCTCCGAGACTTTATGGATTACCGAAGAGAACATTCCGCTGCGGCCTAGTTCGTCTTCGATAAATGCACCTTGCTCGAAACTATCAAAATACGTAGGAAGTATTCTTAAAAACGTTATCTCTGAAGAAGTTAATATAAAAAGTTCAATGCAACTTAAAGAAAGTATTAAAAATATAACCATTGACGACGATGAAATCCTAATATCTCTAGACGTTGTATCCTTGTTCACCAATATTCCGATACACTTGGCGATAGCCACAATAATGAAAAAGTGGCATACAAAAATGTCAAAAAGTCAGTTCCTAAAAATTTTAGAGTTCTGTTTGAGAGAGAACAATTACTTTGTATGCGATCGAACTTATTACCAACAAACTTATGGTATGCCCATGGGCAATCCTTTATCGCCAACTATAGCTGACATTGTCTTAGATACGATTATTGACGACAGCATCTCCGAGCTGATACTTAAAGATATTCAGCCCTATTCTGCATTTCGACTTGGATTGGAATTTTTTCGATTTGGCAATTTTGGTATTCTGTGTTCCAATCTCTTTCGATCCAACTTCGAATCTTTCGATTTTGTGTATTCTGCATTTCGATCGTAGTTCCGTTTTTCTAAGTTGCAAATTAGTTGGCGGAAAAATATTTTCTTTTTATTTTTATCAATTTTTGTTGTTATATTGGCCTACTGATTTTAAGATCGCGGGTTCGAATCGAGCTCAAGGCCTAACAATAATTTTTTATCATTATTATTGTTATGATAAATTTTTTCTTAATTGAAAAAATTTTTAAATTAGAATAGAAGAAAGAAAAATTTTTGAGATCTGAAAAAATTTTTAAATTAGAATAGAAGAAAGAAAAAATTTTAGACGACTGCCAAAGCTCGTTTATAGATCCATTTCGGGAACTGCTAAATTCCTTCATCGGCAACGTTTAGGCGCCGCTGCTATAACCATTCAGCCACCACAGCGGTTTTTTGTTTGTCTTCATTAATCCTACTTCCATTCTGGTTCGTGCCAATTGATATTCACAACACTGCGACATCTGTTGCAGAATAGCTGTGAAAATTGGACTTGTTTGTTGGCAATGCTGCCATAGTGTCATATTTTATTGACACTCTTTTCCCCGTGCTCTGGGATGTATTAACAATTTTTGTTGTTATATTGGCCTACTGATTTTAAGATCGCGGGTTCGAATCGAGCTCAAGGCCTAACAATAATTTTTTATCATTATTATTGTTATGATAAATTTTTTCTTAATTGAAAAAATTTTTAAATTAGAATAGAAGAAAGAAAAAATTTTAGACGACTGCCAAAGCTCGTTGTATAGATCCATTTCGGGAACTGCTAAATTCCTTCATCGGCAACGTTTAGGCGCCGCTGCTATAACCATTCAGCCACCACAGCGGTTTTTTGTTTGTCTTCATTAATCCTACTTCCATTCTGGTTCGTGCCAATTGATATTCACAACACTGCGACATCTGTTGCAGAATAGCTGTGAAAATTGGACTTGTTTGTTGGCAATGCTGCCATAGTGTCATATTTTATTGACACTCTTTTCCCCGTGCTCTGGGATGTATTAACAATTTTTGTTGTTATATTGGCCTACTGATTTTAAGATCGCGGGTTCGAATCGAGCTCAAGGCCTAACAATAATTTTTTATCATTATTATTGTTATGATAAATTTTTTCTTAATTGAAAAAATTTTTAAATTAGAATAGAAGAAAGAAAAAATTTTAGACGACTGCCAAAGCTCGTTGTATAGATCCATTTCGGGAACTGCTAAATTCCTTCATCGGCAACGTTTAGGCGCCGCTGCTATAACCATTCAGCCACCACAGCGGTTTTTTGTTTGTCTTCATTAATCCTACTTCCATTCTGGTTCGTGCCAATTGATATTCACAACACTGCGACATCTGTTGCAGAATAGCTGTGAAAATTGGACTTGTTTGTTGGCAATGCTGCCATAGTGTCATATTTTATTGACACTCTTTTCCCCGTGCTCTGGGATGTATTAACAATTTTTGTTGTTATATTGGCCTACTGATTTTAAGATCGCGGGTTCGAATCGAGCTCAAGGCCTAACAATAATTGAGCCTTCGTCGTAATGCAGAATACCGAACTTCGATTTAAGCGGAGCGTAGAACGGGAACGTAATCGAAATGCAGAATAGGGGTGAATAAACAGCTATAATTTGTGTCTGTTCGTTGGGTCCAGTTATATGCCAAAGCAAGCTGCCGGAGTAGAGGAAGGTGGAGCGAAAACGTAAACAATCCTTGCGGAAAGAATAAATAAATCTTTATAAAGTATTTTAGGCCAGTGCAATGAAATTAGCATCCATAAAACTCAGAAAATGTCAACTATATTCGTGCAGGAATCCGTTTTAACAAAACTTGGTGGCCACGGCGGGGAATCGGCCAAAAGAACGACAAAAACACACTTACAATTATGAAAACACTTCACTCAAAAAAATATAACACGGCGGTAATATATTCTATTGCTTTTTTTTACAAAATGGCCTGGATAATAAAATATAAACGTTTTTCAGTGTTTTTTACAAATTTTCTTTAATTTATTTTGTTCCAATGTTCACACATTCCGTACAAACAGCTGATTTCGAAAAATCATTTGCTCTTCCTCTTCCCGTTACGATTCCGTGGTAATGCAGAATACCCAAGTTCGATTAAAGCGGAGCGTAGAACGGGAACGTAATCGAAATG
This sequence comes from Eurosta solidaginis, assembly GCA_029619165.1. Classification (NCBI taxonomy): domain Eukaryota; kingdom Metazoa; phylum Arthropoda; class Insecta; order Diptera; family Tephritidae; genus Eurosta; species Eurosta solidaginis. The sequence continues at coordinate 7,134 of JARSSU010005160.1, read as the reverse complement.
CAGAATAGGGGTGATTAATATCAAATACATAACCAAATATGTAGATGATATGTTCGCCATAGTCAAGGCTAAAGACGTGGAAGAAATCCTCAAGACATTCAATGGACAGCATACAAAAATACAATTTACCCTTGAAAAGGAAAAAGCGAACAAATTAGCATTCATTGACGTAAAGATTCACAATATGGAGAATAAGGTAAAAACTAATTGGTACAAGAAAGCCGCGGCATCATCCAGGATGATACATTACCAATCCAATCACCCATGGACTCAGAAGAAATACTCAAGATCACATTAAATGTTATATTCAATGGAGATCTTTACAAAATCTAATTCAAACGGTGGTGTGATGGCAGCGTGCTCCGCCTACAACATCAAAATTTTAGAAATAAGGTTTTTAAATTAGAAGATTTTTCTAAGCGGGGTCGCCCCTGGGCAGTGTTTGGCAAGCGCGCCGGGTGTATTTCTGCTATGAAAAGCTCTCATTGAAAACTCATCTGCCTTGCAGATGCCGTTCGGAGTCGGCATAAAACATGTAGGTCCCGTCCGGCCAATTTGTAGGGAAAATCAAGAGGAGCACGACGCAAATTGGAAGAGAAGCTCGGCCTTATATCTCTTCGGAGGTTATCGCGCCCTACATTTATTTTTTTTTAATTCAAAAGGAGGCTACAATTGACAGACTTATCAATGAACAGCTAATCACTGAAACTCAAAAGTGGAAAGAAATGTTATATAGAATTTTGGACACTATCTTGGTGAACGAAATCGCTCATCTAATTTGCCATACTTTAGATAAACATGAAATCACATTAAAAGATTGTCGTGCACAAGGGTACGATAACGGCGCAATATGAAAGGAGATTACAACGGAGCACCACGTCAAAAACTCGAATGCTGATTACTCGCCTTGTGCAACCCAGTCTCAATTTATGTGGTTTTGATGCTGCAGAATGTTGTACGGCTGCAATTACTTTCTTCGGAGTTGTACAAAAATGTTTTAATATTTTCAGCTGCAGTCCACAACGATGGGACATCCTCAAAAAAATGTACCGAGCTCTCTTCATAGTCTTTCAGACAAAAGCCAAATTTGACTACGTAAGCATACGGCGATGTTACCGGCATTCTCAAGTACATAACCAAGTTAGAATGTATCCTGCTGTCCTCAATTTGGTTCAAAATACTGACTACCATTAATGAAAGAAACGTGGTCCTCCCAGCTAGATACGCCACCATAGATGTTGAGGTCCGACATCTGCAGACCAATTCTAAATATTCTCGCGGATTTTTTTATTCCCGCGGACAAATTCCTCCAATTCTGTTCTCCTAGGGAGAACAATAATTCGGGAATAGGAATTTCGAATTTTCGAAGTCAGCTGTTTTGTCAATTGAAATTTCGTTGCACATTTCTTATTTTGTTTAAAAAATAGAAGTTTAATTATTGTTGCGAATTTGTTTGAAATGAAGAAATAAAATATAAACAATGCACAGTATTGCATTTCATGTGGTATTCACTGAATTGAGTAATGAATTGGTGCCACAGCAACATCAACAGCGGAATATAAGAAGAAGACGGTCGCATAACACAAATCTGCCGGAGTTGCCTGCTTTCATTCAGCAAAGCAATTTTCTGGCGGCCAAGTTGAGTTGAATTCGTCCTTCGTCATATGCCAGAATCTATTTAAGCCTTATTAAAAAATCCTTGCGCAATTTCTGGATGGCTGCATCAAATATGTATACCAAGAGCTCTACCGTTGCTTATGATATACTTTTCGACTTAAAATAAAGAGTATTGTGGTTGTAGTTGTTGTTGTATTAACAGTGTGAATATTGTGGTAGAATGTAAATACATATTTTAGCACAAACTTATACAAATAAGTGTTCTTTCTTAAAAGAACCAATTTCCTTTAACTATTTTGATGCATTCCCTTTAATTTAACCAAGTGAAAAAACTCCTATGAAATGGCAGAGAAATCTCCCTCACATTCATAATACCTACTTTTCTCCCATAACCGGTTTCCGCTTTTTCGAACATTGTTCAGAATAGGAGGAAAGGGAGAAGTCAAAAACTGACAAGGAATTTTTATTTAGAATACGAGGAATGGGAGAAAGGAAAACTCGCACGGAATTTTGGTTTAGAATTGGGCTGCTTATAGATGAGAGAGAGACAATCCGACATCTCCCCAGCGGGTTAGGGGGTCAGAATATACCCGCGGTAGGTATGCCTGTCGTAAGAGGCGACTAAAATACCAGATTCAAGGAGCTGTGTAGCGCAACCCTTTTAGGTTGCCAGCGCAATATATAGCTTCTCCAAACCCAATTGTCAACCGCACCTATCCGTGGCGAATCCTGTTTCACTAACAGACGAGGCTCTGGCGACCCGAAGCTCCTAAGGGAACTTGGCGGTGGGGAGGGAGGGATGGCCTGAAGGTTTAATGTGGCCATATAAATCGTTCCCGAGATGGTCGGGCTAGCTCTTTAATGGTGCTGTTACTGGAGCGTACCGGATCTGTATCCGGCAAAGGATCATCACATCGACAACACTCCCCAAAGCCTTCGGGGAGTAACCTTATCGCTACAACAACAAAAACAACAACAACAACAAGGTCCGACATCTTCATGCCTTATTAGCTAATTTGAAGTTGATCAGGAACCAATGGGAAACAATTTTAAACGAATACAAAACAGTTGCTATTCAATTGAACATCCCGCCAAAGTTTCCGGATATTCGAAAGAGAAAACCCAAAAGACGTTCTGAAGATAAGTTAAATGAAATGATTACAGATCATTCAGAGTGTAATACATTCCTGGTGATCGTTGATTCGGTAATCACTGGCATTACTAAACGATTTGCAGCTATGAGAAATTTGAGCGAGACGTTTTCCTTTCTGTGGCAATTTCAAGACATGGATGAAACTACGGTTCGGGCGAGCGCAGCAAAATTTTATCGAAAAATACAAGTCGGACATTTCTCAAAGCTTAGAATGCGAAATAATTCACTTGAAACACATTTACGAAGCAAATTTTGATAAAGGTCTGTCACCATCGGAATTGCTAAATGCCATCTATGTTCAAAATCTGTATACAATTTCCCCAACATTTGCGTTGCTTTACGTATCTTTTTCACTATACCTGTCAAAAAAAAGCAAGAAAAGCCACTCTTTGATATCCGAACCTTCTGTATTGAATAATTATTATTTATATTTTATTTATTTATTTATTTTTTTTTAAATTAAATTTATAATAAATTATAAAATTTAATTGAATTACAGCGCTAGCTGCCAGGGCTATTGGCTGTATCGGTAAAGTAAAAAAGCGTTATATTTTTGTGTTGATGGCCCGGATGTAGCTGTAGACAGTGTTGATGTTTTCCGTAGTTGGAGATTTCAGTAGGTTGATGGGGTTTTGATTATTTAGGTTGGAAGATCGGTGGTTTTGGTAGATTGGACATTCCAGTAGTAGGTGGCTGACAGTGAGGCGAGTGTTGCAGTGTAGACAGTTGCCGCTGTTTTGTGTGTTAAGCAGGTGTGAGTGTGTTGCGTTTGTGTGGCCGAGGCGTAGGCGTGAAAATGTGACGATTTTATTCTTTTCCAATTTAGTGGGATATATTGCTGGTGTTTTATTAGGGTTTATGGTAAAATAATGGTAATGTTGAATGAGTGCCCTCTGTTCGTTAAGTTTGGCTTGGTGTTGTTTAAGACTGAATCTCAAGAAGTCCAATCTCTCCACGATGGTGCTTGTAATTGTTGGGGTTTTGCAGGCAGACCTCGCTGCGATGTCTGCTTTTTCGTTCCCAGTTATGCCTACGTGTTCTGGTATCCAGAAGAGCTTGTTTTGGGGAGACTGGTGCAGAATGTCTCGGATGGCATTTATTGTGTTCCAGTTGGTGTTGGTGTTGTTTTTTACAGCTTCTATGACTGAAAGACTATCGCTGAATATTACGGCTTTTTTCTTGTAGTTTTGAGCCATTTCAAGGGCTTCGAGAATCCCAGCGGCCTCGGCCGTAAATATCGATGCGGTGGGTTGCATTATGTGGTTTGATATCGTTTGACCTTTGGAGTTTACTATGGCGTAGGCGATTTCGTATTCTCCTTTTGAGGCATCTGTGAAGAAAATTTCGTATTGTTGGGTTTCAAATTGGGATAGTTTTTCTTTGAATAGCTGTACATATACGGTGTTGGGGGTGTTATCTTTTTTGTGTTTTGTAAGCTCTGTGTTGCATGACTTTGTTGTTGTTGTAGCGATTAGGTTACTCCCCGAAGGCTTTGGGGAGTGTTATCGATGTGATGGTCCTTTGTCGGATACAGATCCGATAACACAGCACCATTAAGGTGCTGGCCCGACCATCTCGGGAACGATTTATATGGCCACATTAAACCTTCAGGTCATCCCTCCCTCCCCACCCCCAAGTTCCATGAGGAGCTTGGGGTCGCCAGAGCCTCGTCTGTTAGTGAAACGGGATTCGCCGCTCGAAGGTGAGGTTGACAATTAGGTTGGAGAAGCTATATATTGCGCTACACAACCCCTTGAATCCCTGCATGACTTTGTGTTAAAAAGCCATGGTGGATGCTTTTTGATATACTGTATGTAGGTGTGATTTATGATGTTTTGATTTTCGTGAATTATGCTGAGTATTGCCGATGGGACTTTTGGGATGTTTATACATGCAATGGCTTTTTTTGTATCGCTGTCAAGTATAGATTGTTGTTCGAAAAGTATTTTGAGAGAAGTCTGAGCCTGTTTTCCGCTATTCTTTCCTCTAGTGATGGGAGCCCTGATTCGGTTAGCATGTTGTTTACAGGGGTGGTGACGAAGGCGTATATGCTGCTCCTAACCGCTTGGTGGTATAGTGGTTTAATGATGTTTAGGGTAGTTTTTGGGCTGTTTCCGTATAGGAATAGCCCGTAGTCTATTTTGCTCTTAAAAGAATTGTTAAGCCTCTGACGGTGCGGGTAAGCTATGGTCTACGGTAAAGTCCCTATCAAACTCCACTAAGCGCAACAAAAAAATATCCATCGCCTTTGGCGATAAAGTGCTGTCGGGTGCGAAAAATTCGAGCGCTCTCTGCCGACGATATGTAATGCATTATACGGTTGACAAAGCTAGACAGCGGGCAAAGAGACGCGCGCACAAGCACAAACGCAGCGAGTACCCTTTTACCATCACCGCCGAAGAGGTTGAAGATGCCATCGTTCATACTAAACCATCAAAAGCAGTAGGCTCAGACGGCGTAGCTATGCCGCTGCTCAAAAAACTTGACATTACATTTAAATATCTAGCGCATGTTTTCAACATGTCCGTGTCCACCTTCGCCATCCCCGATGAAATGGCCAGAGTGGTACAGCTACTAAAGCCGTGCCAACAGCTAACATAGCATAGTGTTATCGTCCGATATCTCTATCGCCAATATCCAAGCCACTTGAAGCCATTCTGCTTCCTTATTTCACTTAAAATTTGCGGATTGCCAATCATGTTGTTGTAGCGATAAGGACACTCCCCGAAGGTTTTGGGGATTGTTATCGATGTTGATGGTCCTTTGCCGGATGCAGATCCGGTACGTTCACCCAAGCACCCTTAAGGTACTAGCCCAACCATCTCGGGGACGCTTTAGTATGACCACATGAAGCTTTCTGTGCCACTCCGCCCTCCCACCGCCTAGATCCATGAGCAAATTGGGGTCGCCAAATCCTTGGCTACTAAAGGAACAGGATTCGACACAGTAGGTGCAGTTGACAATTGGGTTGGAAAAGCTATAAAATCCGCTGGCAACCACTTGAAAGCGTTACGCTACACATCCCCTTTAATCAGTTCCGTATTTTGGTCACCTCCTAACCCCCTGGCAGTCTTTCCAACCATCAGCATGGCTTTCGAAAACTACATATCACTACCATCGCGATTAACGCCATCAACACGCATATAAATTGAATCAAAAACCCAACCACAGAAGAGTACTCGTAGCGCTACTTATCAAACCATGTCGACCATATTGGACATGCACGTCGATGGCATTACGGTACCGTCATACACACGAAAATACTGGGTGTGATGTTCGATCAGGATCTATGTTTTGGCGAGCAGCAATAAAATCCTCAAATCTATTGCCGGCAACACTAACTCCAATAGAGACGCTCATTTCCACTTACAAAGCAATTGGTCGGCCGCTTGCATGTTACGCGTTCCCGATATGGTCGGCAAGCGTAAAGGTTACTCACTGTAAAAAATACAGACCTGCCAAAACACTGCCACGGGGTGTCTTCTTATGTCTCCAGAAGACCACCTACACAGTTAAGCGAAAGTACTCCCTATTAGGGAGGGAAATATAATGCTGAACAAACATTCTGTGAAATACCTGGGCATCCCAAGGGACATCTGATTGGAGAGGCCACACCCACAGGGGCTTAAGAAGTTATCTTCGCAAGCATTATGAGGAAATACTGCACCTGCGAACAGCCGTATAAATAAAAAAGAAAACAGGTCCTCAGTGATATCCACAAAAATGCGTCGGACCTCTATGCCAGGAATTGTCCGGCGAACCCAGTTCTTAAAGATAAATACCCTGAACTAGCAGAAGAGGAATGCACTCTCCCTAAGGAAACGCGCGTCTCTCTAGCCCAACTTCGATCTGGGTACTGTAACAGGTTAGACGCTTACCTATCCAGAATCAACCCCGACATACAAAATGTATGTCCTGCTTGCAATGTGTCCCCAAATGACACCAACCATCTCTTCAATTGTAATGTGGAACAACGCCTCTAACATCACTCTTATTATGATCCACCCCTGTTGAAACAACAAGTTTCCTTGGAATCCCGTTAGAGGACATTGATGACAACTTGTGATTGGTCGCACCTATGGGGCGAAGCACTGCTACAACAACAACATACATAATTTGTGTCCTGCGTGCAATGTGTCACATGACACCAACCAACTCTTTAACTGCAATGTTGAACCAACGCCTCTCACTGTAGGGTTCTTATTATCTTTATTTAACTTTGTATTTTAGTTACTTTGAACTTTTTTAATTTTTAAATGTATTATCAATATTTTAAATTTCAATATTGATTTTCAATTTTCAAAAATTTTCATTGTTGTAAAAAATAAAAAATATTGACGTATACTTTTAGGCGAATTAATAAA
>JARSSU010005159.1:0-23194 GCA_029619165.1 Eurosta solidaginis | reverse complement strand
GGCTCTGCCTTGAAGTGGTACTGGCAGGTCTTAGAGGACCCACTCGGACGAACCCGAGTTTGGGTACTCCGAGCTAAGGGCGGAGCTGCTAGCCCACTTCAAGACAGCAGAAGTCCGATTATGAGATTAATCCGCGAGATAATGGAACGCAAACAACAGCCACTGAAGGGTTCGACGACTTCTACGGTGAGGTCCATAATTTGACTTTCCGGCCCGAAAAGTATCCCAGAGAAGGAGCTGGTAGGGATAATTAGGGGGAACCTGAAGCCCTACTTGGCAATTTAACGTTGCGTCGAAATACGACACGCTGGCTGAGTTAAAGGCTGAGGTAGGCGAGCGGAACGGCTCATAAAAGAAAATAAAAGTAGGGCCAAAGCCGTTAGTGAGTTAGTGTATCGCGAAGCGGCACCGGCGGATGAGGAAGTAAAGCAGGCTCCCGTAGACGCGATCACGAACAATAATTTCCAGCGTAGACGCCATTCCAGCAACAAACGACTACAACAATCAAGGAAATTCGGCACAGCCGAAGGCAACTTCAGCCCTAATCCACCACCAATGCTTTTTGTGCCTCCCTTACCATTTAATGTTGTGTTATGCGTGTGGTATGCCTGTCGACTTTTTTGTATAAGAATCCGTCCGAGCTAAAGAAAGAAACCCATTGTAAGTCCCCGTTCCATAATATGATCTGTTTGCGTGTGGTAAGGATACGTCTTTTGTGTGTTTAAGAAGGAAACTCCCAACTGGCGGAGATTGCCGGGAGCTCTCGCCAGGAGACAGACTACCCGGAGACCAACACAGCGTCAAAATTCTAAAGAGGGAAGCGGGGTGAAGGATAGTGAACATACAGCGGAAGGGAAGAAAGCCGAGCCAAAAGGTCTACACAGAGGAAAATAGACTATGAGGAAGCTAGGCATCGTATTTTTTTTGAAGAAATTTCTATAAAGAAGAGGAGTTACGATAAATTAAGAAGATGCGCGAAAAGCGGAAATGATGAAAGAATCCACCATCAGATGTGTCAACTATCGTAACCTCAAGGGAGATAATCGCTTCTTTGCGAAAACTAAGATTGGAGGCAAGGATGTCCTAGCTTTGTTAGATCGGGGGCTGGCGCGAATTGTTTAGGAAAAATTTTGAAAAATTTGATAGAAGGCAGAGAGGATAGCATCATTAAGTTAGTTAATCAAAATATCGTACAGCAACGGCGGTGAAAACCCCGTAGTAGGTGCTATCACTCTGTCTGTCTTATGGAAGGAGAAAGTAAGAATTTGGAATTCCTAATGCGTGCCAGGCCTACAACAGGAAGTTTATTTAGGGGTGGACTTTTGCAGGCTTTCGACCTGGATGTGTTAGTCGAGGAAAGATGGTGCGTTCAACCCGCACTGCCGTTGCGGAGTTGGTACCCGCTGAGGGCGATTTGTCGTTTGATGCCGTGCAACATGCCTCACGAAAGAGCAAAGTATTGCCTTAGAAGGGGTCAGGGCGCAGTTCCCATCCTTTGCTGTATTGGGGTTGGGAAAAACCAACGTGGAGGAACAACGTGATCGAGGTTCGGATGAGAATCTCCCGTGAAAACAGAGGCACTATCCGATATCACCAGCCATACAAAAACTTTTTTGCAGAGCTAGACCGCATGCTGGGTCTGGGGTGATTGAGGAGAGTAATAGCAGTTGGAGCTCCCCACAGTATCGCTGGTGATATAAGGGTGAAAAGAAGCGTCTCTGTTCGATGCGAGGAAGGTGAATGAGCGAACTATAAAGGACGCTTATCCCATTCCGATACGTTATGAAGGGATCTCAGCTCGCTCCAATAATCAGGCGTTCATTTCGGCCCCTATACGACCTAAGATGCCTTCTTGGTCAAATACATTGAGAGAAGACGTCCGAGAGAATGACACGCATTACAGTACCAGGTGGCGTGTGTCCTCATATGACTCAATACACAGTCTGGCTACTGTTTGGAACATGTGATGTACCGCATAGCCTAAAAGATAATGTGTTAGACTTATGGACATGTTATACCCGCTTCTTTACGTGATTCCGTGTTTGTGTATATTAGTATGATTTGTTGGTATGTTCCGATGGCGATTTTCGTCTCATTTATTTTCTGTCGTGGGGGAAAAGGTCGCTAGCACTGTATTTACGTGTGGTGCGCTAACCCTACCATTAAACATGTCAAAAGTGAGTGTGATTTTGTGTTTTAAGAAGTTAGGTACTAGTTATTCAGGTGGGCGTTGGATTGCATCCGGACCGATGCGAACAAGGTTTGGCTGCTGTGAAGGGATTTCCCCGAACCGAAACACCAAAGCAAGCTTCCGACGGTTACTAGGGATGTTTCAGGCGGTACCCCGTTTTATCCAGACTACGCGACCACATTGCAGCTGTGCCGCTTGTCACTGACTTGTCTGCGATCTGTAAAGTATAAAGCATGAAATTTAACGATTGACAGACGAACGAGGAAGTCGTTCGTGAGCGGTGCATAAAGGCAGAGCTTATTTCTGCTCCCGTCACTGGTACATCCTGATTTTGATAGACGTCTTTACATCCAGTGTTGCGATGCCTCTACAACGGAGTGGGCGTTTAAGACTTAGTCCCCTGAATATGTTTAACTTCTCTGTACAATGGAATAGGTCAAATTTAAATTTCATCCTCAGGAGTAAGATAAGCAAAATGGAGGAGGGAAAGTCCTCCCATGTATCTAGGGGCTATTGCTAGTTAGGGAATGAACACTGTCCTACTGACGTAAAAAATTTTTTTTTTTTTAAAACTAGGGGTTTTCATAAATATGAGTACTCACACAATTGAGCAAAGGTTATAGCTACTCGGAGTAATCAGTTGAAACTTTGGGGGATATGGATAAACGGTTCGTAGTTCATGATTACCAAGGAGTTAAAAGGAAATAATCGAGATATTAGAATAATAGAATTCCATATAAATTCAAAATCATTCGAATAGGTAAATCGAAAAAAAAAAAAAAAAAAAAAAAAAATTCGATTGAGGGCACACATGAGTCCTGCCGCGTTCCTGTTCTGCCGCGTTTAAAACAACGAAATCGATAACTCTTTAGTTAAAACTTAACCCCTTTGGATGAAGGGTGGTAATCGGTAGGAAATTTTGGTAGGTAGAGTTCCTGGGGCTGCACTGCAAAGAAAAGAGCTCTAGTAGTACATAAGTAATAGGCTATTATGATAAATGAGAGGCGGGGGGGGGGGAGGGGCGATAGAGAATCCCATCCGACAATTAAAAAACCGCGTCGGGCCCGGCCAGATGACCTTGTTCGATTATCGTGAAAACTTTTTTTCGAACAAAAAAATCGAAAAAAAAAAAGTGCGATAAAAATTCATTACAAACCCAGTTATTGGATTAATGCGGATTGAAACTTTCGGTAGTGGTGGAATTATTGAACTTTATTGGACGGCAAGAATCAACTGGGAAAAACGAAGTCAAATTTGGGAAACAAATTGGGGACTGTCGTGGTCAGTAATAACACACACGGTGCGACTTTTTTTTTTATAAAATAAAAAAAAAGAAGGTAATTTTACAGATGTGTTGTTATTTTGGTCAACTGTAAATTTGGCGTGTGTGCGTTGAATGTATTTGTGAGGATTATGGGCCTGGTCATGAAGAATACCCTCTTTCAGTTAGACGACGAGAACAACGAACGACCCATAGCTTACATTTCCGCTAAACTAAACAAAGCGCAGCGTAATTATAGTATCACCGAGCTTGAGTGCTACGCTGCGGTGATAAGTGTGAAAAGATTTAGGCCATACGTCGAAGGCTTACCCTTCACTATCATAACCGACCACGCGAGTCTTAAATGGTTGATGAACCAAAAGGACCTGTCAGGAAGACTCGCGCGGTGGAGTTTAAAACTTCAGGCGTATGACTTTCAAATCGAGCACAGAAAAGGAGCACTCAATGTTGTACCCGATACGCTATCGCGAGCGCACATGGAGGAAATGCAGCTATCAGACAGACTAATGGACGTTGACTTGGACTCGGACCACTTTAGAACTGAAGAGTATGACGAACTTAGAAAAACCGTGACAGAAAACCAGGACAAACTTCCAGAACTATGCGTGTCGGACGGTTACGTATATAAACGGACTCAGTTTTACCGGGGAGACGATCTTCAGCAGGACCAAGCCTGGAAACTCTGGGTGCCGTCGGAATTGCGGGCAGGATTGGTGGAAGCCTCCCACAGCTCACCTTCTGCTGGGCACGGAGGCATCCATAAAACGTTAGCCCGAATACGTGAAAAATACTACTGGCCTGGTATGGTAACAGAGATTCAAAATTATGTTAGGGAATGCGAAGTCTGTAAGGGAAATAAAACCCAAAACTCTTTCCACAAACCACTCATGGGGAAGCAACACGTAACCGAAAGACCTTTCCAACGTTTGTATATTGACTTTATGGGTCCATACCCACGCACAAGTGACGGTAATGTCTATGTGTTTGTTTGTCTGGACCATTTTTCCAAGTTTGTCTTTTTAAAACCAATGCGTAAAGCCACGTCAGTAGATGTTTGTAAATTTTTAGAAAAAGAAGTATTTCACATATTTGGGGTCCCGGAATACGTTCATTCCGATAATGGGAAACAATTTGTCTCCGACATGTTTGCTAAATTTTTAGATAAGTATGGAGTTAAACATATAAGAACTGCTTTTTATTCCCCCCAAGGGAATGCAGCGGAGAGGGTTAACCGCTCTGTGCTCCAAATAGTGCGGTCCTTCATTAAGGATAATCAAAAGAACTGGGATAGGTGTATCAGCGATGCGGCTTTTGCCCTTCGCAGCGCGGTACACACGTCGATTAACTGCTCCCCATACTATGCCACGTTTGGCATGCCCATGATGCAACATGGGGCATCATACGAAATATGCCGCAAATTGGGTACAGTTAAAGACGTGGATTTAGAGATAAATGCTAAGGCAGATAGACTACAAAGTATTAGGGACTCTATACTGAAGGAACTCAAACTAGCACATGAGCGAAGTAAAAAGTTGTATAATACCCGTAGCAAAGATGTGAAATTCCAAACCGGACAAGTGGTATACCGCCGAAATTTCAAGCAGAGTTCGAAGATTGAAAACTACAACGCTAAACTTGCCCCAAAGCAAGTTAAGTGTGTAGTCCTGAAAGCTATTGGAAATTCAATGTACGAACTCGGCGATACCAGTGGCAAGAGAATCGGCGTATACCACGCTAAAGACATTTTTGTTGCTTAAATCTGTGTTACATGTAGTTTGTTATATGTGGCAGGTGGCTTGTGTAGAAGTGTTACATGTTTCATGTTGTAATCAATAAAGTCTTGACGGTGCGTAAACATGTTGACAATTATTTATACCCTTTAGTTTCACCCCTGTAATTATATTTGTATTTATATATTTTTGTATTATATTATTAGTTATTAATCATTTAATTATTTCCTTTTGTAATTATATATTGATTTATTTGCCCACCTATTGACTAATTTAGTTACGAATTTATTTATTGACACCCTTTTTATTAACTTGCAAAACTGTGATATAGATATAGATTCTCACCTGTGATTTAGACTTAGATACTTACCTGTGATATAGCTTTAAGTTTAACCCGCATGCTATTCTAGCCGTTTAGATAGTAGACTGTGATATAGATTTTAGTAGACATCAGACAAAATAATTCTGAGTACTGCCCATAAAATAAATGAGCGTTAGCTTAACGAAATATCGAATAGGTAAGGAGATAGCCCGGCTTTGGGTCGCGGGTCGAAGCCACACGTTGGGCACACAAAGCTAGGATAGTACAGACTGCGCTTTGAATCTTTTTGCGGACACGCTCCATGTTGCATGCAACATCGGCGGCGTCCGAGCCTGTAGCGGCGGCCTGTGGGTTAATGCAACATTGCAAAAGTCCGAACACCGCCGTATCTGTGTGTTAACAGCAACGGAGTTACCCTTATGTGTGTTAGTAACGTGATTTGGATGTATGAATATGTATCTGTTAGTGTGGGTGAAATTGGTATCGTCAAAGTTTATGTCTGTCGTTTCCCGCCAAAATAGGGTGTATGTATTGGTGTCTTTCGTTCTTGAGTGAAAGTGGTGAGAAAGAAATGCTTTCGATCTGTGGGGTACGATCGCCAAACGATGACAGGGCATGTCTCAAATGTAAAGTACATGCAAGTGAGTGCGGAAGCTACTAAATCCGTTTTAAGTGGAAAAAAAGTCCTTTGTGAAAAAAAAATAAGTTTCGGTTTACGGTTGTTACTAACCGCGTTATTGGCCCGTTAAGCACCGGCACATAGGAAAAAACAACTCGGTGTCCTGGATCCTATTCAGGTGAGTCAGTGAAATCCCCAGCCCCAGTCCCTGGTGCATGTGGACTATTCCTGAACATAAATAAAATTGTTAAAAATGTAAATTAAATTAAATAAAATTAAATACCTAAAATTCATAAAATTGAATAAATAAATATAAGTAAATACAAAGATAATGTGAAGTGATAAAATTAAATAAAATAATGAAAGTTAAAAATAAAATTAAATTTGAATAAATTAACTAAAATTATAAAATAAAATAAAATAAAATAACTTAAAGAAAACTTGTGTTTATTTTTTAATTGACCTCGAGCCGGCAAAAATATATATAAAATAACTTACATAAATACATAAAGTCCAACATTTGAGTAAAATCTAATACCTAGATAACATTAAATATACAGATAAAATTAAGTAAAATAAACTAAAAGCAACTAAATAGATAAAATGACAAATAGGTATATTGGAAAAAAAAACAAAAAAAAAGCAAATAAATAAATAAAATTACACAATTTAATAAAATTCAATAACTATAACAAATAAAAGATACAGTGGGCAAAACAAAGATATAAGCTAAATAAAGTTCACATGCATCTAAATGTTCCCTTATTTGCTATGACCCAGCCCCTGAAACTGTTTCTTTTCCCCTCGAATAGATCGCGGCGCTAAAGGTAAAGCCTGCCACATCTACCACCACCATCGAGTACTTCATACAGGAACTTGCCACACACACACATACACTAAAGTCAACAGAAAAAAAAGCGGGGTAGTAAGTTGGAGAAGACAAGAGGAAGCATACAGACGGTGCCAGGCCGAACATCAAAGGGGTAAAAGGGCGTCTTGGCGCTCCTATCCTGGCACCGCCATCATTGTTGTGGATTATACATTATTGCAGCAGAGGAAAACATCGAAGAGGGGAGGAGGAGCAAGTCTCGAGCCACTGCCGAGCAGAGACCAAAAATTACTTGTCCATTTTCTTGTGGACATTTTTGTTTGAATTACGTTTGCATTAGGGTTTTTTTTATTAGTCTGTTCTCTTGAACACCATTAGTTAGCCGTAAGGTAATTTAGGTTAATAATTTTCGTTTGGTTTCATTGTTAATTTTTAAATTTTTATCCTTTTCCTTGCACCGTAATATTAATAACTAACTTTCAATTTCGTGAAATTCTTATTAAATTTTAAAGACACATGTGAATATATGTGTATATAGACACATATATGTATGTCACCAAGCCCCCAATTCGGCTATTTTTCCTTTTTGTAGGTGATGGCGTATTTTATTTTTTTGTTTGTTTATTTTAACCAAAACCACTAGATTCTCTTTTAATTTCCTACCTTTGCTTTGCCTATCTTCCCAGTAAATTTGCTTCTTCTATCACACAATCCCTTTTCGCATATTCGCTTTTGACCATTTTTTTTTGTTTTTGTTCTCATTTCTTTCTTGGCTTTTTTTCTTTTGTACTTAAATTCCGCCAGGTCAATAGAGTTTTTTTACCTTCACAAAGTTCACGTTAGCCACCTCTTTTGCACTATATCAATCTTGATTTTTATCCATAGCTTTTTTTTTATTTAATTACCTTTTTATTTAGTTATTAATATTTTTTTTTCGCATAAGAAAAGGGAGGAGATATTTTACTTCGATTCGGACCGCGACCGCATGTCCGAATAAAGTCAAATCAGAAAATATCTCCTCTCCCACTAACGTTGGTAGATTGGAAAAACTTCCAACATAGAGTCCGCTCATAGGTATATGTCAGTTTATGTATGCACTTTTAACTTTTCAGCCAACCCCCCTCCCTTCGACGCAGGCGCCTTCGTTGCTGGGTAGATCGGTGAGTGCTAGTTATTAAGTTATGTTAAAGTTTGCTTACACTATGTATATACATAAACATATATATATACCACACAATTGAGCGTATGCATAACAGTGGCGGTACGATAATTCCGACCTTTGTCTTTGGTGCTTTGACAATTTTGTTTGTCCCTCGCGGACCGTGACTCTAAAAGCCCCTTTTTTTTCTCATTAATCATTTACCCTTGTATTTTCATTATCTTACCCCCATTATTTTTATCGTTTTGGCTTTTTTCATATTTGCATCTTGAAGTTTTTTTGTCTCATTTATAGAAGTATAAAGCGGCATATAAGTACATACATATACTAATCTATATACGTATATACATATATATATATATATATACATATATATAAAATTAGCCTGGCCTAATTATTTTCCCTTTTACTGATTATTTGAATTAATTGGATTAAATTTGTTAAAATTGAATTAAGTACTAGAAATAAATTTTATTGATAAAATAGTTATTTTTTTTGGTGAATTGTAAATACCTTTTTTTAATATATTTTTCGAGTGGATTTCCATCTTGTCCTTTTTTTAACTTTATTGCCATTAATTTCGTTTTGTTAAATAAACCTTATTGAACTACACGTTGAATTTACCAGTCCTTTTTTTATTTAGACCTTATTTTATGGGTTGAAGTCATATCAAAAATGTCAGGCTAATTAGGCATCAACTTGGTGTGGGTGTTGCACGGGTGCATTAGAGGAGACGTAGATGTGAGGATACCGTGACGGACTAGACAGATTAGGGACATGGGACATTGACGGACGGACAAATGTCAGGCCAAGGGGACGTTGCTAAATTTAGGAGTCACAGCGACGTCCAAGGCTGCGTCAAGGTTTTACGCAGAGTGGGAGGGATGACTCCACCTGACACGGACAGACCTTTTCTTCCAGCTTTCCTTTCCTTTTCATAGATTTCAGGCATGAACCTCTCTCTTGTTTGTATAACCGTGGGTAAGGCGAGTGAGCAAAAACTCACCCCGCCCGACGAGCTAGCAGGGGCTTGCCAGCATGCCAAATGCCACTCCGCCTTGCCCCAACGATCGGTTATACTACAGTTTGGATTGCTAATTTTGTGGCGACGTATAACTCCTCAAGGTCCGGCGTGCCCTCCATCAAACTACAAAACGCAAACTAGCCTCAACAATGTTCTTAATGCGTGTAATATTATTCTTAGTATTTGCGCGTTGTTGCTTTAGTTCATCCAAAGACATTTTGACGGCTATTAAATTTTAAAAGTTAATAAGTAAATCAGAGTCGGCTGTATATGGGAAAAATTAAATGGTTTCGACAGTGGCAATGGTAACTATAAGCAAGGGTGGTCAATCAAGGTGCATACATACATACGTACGTGCGTGGAGATATGCGGTTTTACTGCAGCAAACAACAGAAGCGCCGATTCAACTAGTTGTAGCGATTGTGACGTAGGCTGGCAAGCAGCAATGGCCAAGATGAGTGAGGGTTGAAGCGACGGCAGCAGAGAAATGCGGTTTTTACTGCAATGCAAGAACAGCTGTAGAGCGATAATGACGTGGATTTGCAAGCGGCATTTTCCAATATGTGCTGTGTTGTAGCGACGGCGGCCCACCGTGGTGTGACGGTAGCGTGCTCCGCCTACCATACCGAATGCCCTGGGTTTACACCCGGGCAAAGCAACATCAAAATTTTAGAAATAAGTTTTTCAATTAGAAGAAAATTTTTCTAAGCGGGGTCGCCCCTCGGCAGTGTTTGGGCAAGCACTCCGAGTGTATTTCTGCCATGATACGCTCTCAGTGAAACTCATCTGTCTTGCAGATGCCGTTCGGAGTCGGCATAAAACAAGTAGGTCCCGCCAATTTGTAAGAAAATAAAAGGAGCACGACGCAAATTGGAAGAGAAGCTCGGCTTAAATCCTTCGGAGGTTATTGCGCCTTACATTTATTTTTATTTATTAATTTGTAGCGTTGACGATGTCCACGATGGTAGTCCAACGATGGCGATGAGCGATCTAACGCTGAGCACCAGTGCCCAACTGATGTGTTACTTACGAAATCGAGCTCCACGTTGGACACCAAACCTGTATAAATGTCTATTATGCGAAATGATCCGAAATTATGGCGAAGCGGACACACTGTGGTCAGCTGTTAGACTAATTTTTATTTTACAAATTCACTTTCCTAAATACATAATTTTCAATAGTGAGCCACACAAATTCTCTGATACAAAAACAATACAGTTGTTGCTGCATTCATAATTGCACTTTCCAGCATATAACAAGTATGTATGTGTATGTACATATGATTTTAAACAATGCAAATGAGCTGACAAAGAGATTGAGAAATTAACAATAGTTGAGTGACCTAGCGTAGGCTACACCAATAACATGTACTAGCATAATTCCCAGCAAATATCGGTAATTCAGGTGGATGACCGCGATAGCCGTGGCCTTCAATTATAACTTAAAGAAAATAGAGTTTTAAATTGTGTGAGCTAACTGGCAATGCAGTGGTTCTTAATCGGTGACCCAACACTCTTTTTGCAAAGATATAGCTTATTTTATTCGTCCACGACGCTTCTAAAAATCTTTTATATAAAAGTGGACGTGGTCCTTAACCGATTGCATTCCTATAGCAAAGGCAACCTCTCTGCCGAATTTGTTACATAAGGTTTAACGATTTTTGATTTATGATTAGTAATATTTGTAAAATTGATTTCATCAGAAGTGGGCGGTGCCACGCCCATTTTAAAAATTTCAAAATTCTAGGTGTATTATTTACTAAATAATCAGGTTTTTTGTTTTCCAAAATGTTATATATATAACAAGTGGGCGTGTTATCATCGATTTCTCTCATTTTCAATACAATCTATTCTGGGTCCAGATATGCTCGTGTACCAAATTTGGTGAAGATATTATAATATTTACTCAAGTTATCGTGTTAACGGACTGACGGACAGTCGGACGGACGGACGGACGGATGGACATGGCTCAATCAAATTTTTTTCGATACTGATGATTTTGATATATGGAAATCTATATCTATCTCGATTCCTTTATACCTGATTATTTGTTTGTTAGAAGTACATATACATATGTATGTAGTTAAGTTGACCATGCATGCATACACAGGGAGGCGTTGGCTGTATACAATTTTAGAACGTACCTGCTGCAAGTAAATGTAAGCAAGTTGCTCGAGGTCAGGTCAGAAATAAATTAATATCTTTTGAACCACAAAATTGTCCAACTTAAATAAAAATGGTTTTTAGACGAAAGTGTATCGCATATTAAATATATTTGGTGGAAAACATTTCGTGAGGGAAGACAATATGTAATAATTATTAAACAAATTCATTTTTATTCATTATTTTGATTTTATAAAGTTAAATATGGAGAAGAGAAGCTCGGCTATATCTTATCTTCGGTGGTTATCGCGCTTTACATTTTTTATTTTAATACTTTTTTTAACGCAGTTATTAAGTAAATTTTGTTACCAAAGATATAGCATTTGAATGTGGGCAAGTTTGCTTACCCATCGAATCTGAGCATATGCAGATCTCTGAAAAAATTTTTTTTCGAGAAATCCTGATACAATCGTTGCGAGCAACTTAAAAAAAGTTTGAGCGAATCAAAAATTATGAAATATCAAAAGTTGTCGATTTGTAAAATAATAACCCATATGTATACATGTAGGTATACATACATACATCCATACATAAATGTTCTAGCGAACGCATATTACTACCTTTATATTAAGTCGCTTTCCACGTTTGTACGTTTGTCAGCTAGACATTGATACTTAGACATAGTTTAGATCAGGGGGCATTACAATGCAAGTGAAAAAAAATCCGCTAGTTGGCGCACGGATCGAGATATACAGAAAAATTAATTTTAAAATGGAAATTTTGCGATCGACTTTTAACATACTCTCGGTGATGCAGATACTAGAAACTTAGCAAATAGTTGCGTGTCGATGGCACTACAATTCGTGGAAACGAAATGCCGCCAGGTGGCAGACGAATCGAGATAAACGAAAATCCTGAAAATCAACGCAGAGCATCTTGCGATTCGATTGAAGTAACTTCCGGTGAGCTAAGACTTGACTTGGGCCGTGAGTCAGAACCGGCGACAATGCAATATTTGATCAAACAAATTTCGCTGAGTGCCATGGATCAGATATTAAGAAAATAATTTTTGATTTGGAATTTTCAATCCATTTTGACTAATTCCGGTGACTAGAGACTTGAAACTTGGAACAACGTTCGAGACTGGTGACAGACAACTTACAGAAAACAAAATTCCGCTAGGTGCACTAAGTGAAAAACTACAAATCCTTGAAAACGAGGGAATCTTGCAATCGATTTTGATTAACTTCCAGGTGAGCTGGGGATATGAAACTTGGCCTTAAGTCAGAACCCGGTGACAATGCAATACTTTATCACAAAATACCGCTAGTTGGCCCATGGATCGAGACTTCAGGAAAATAATTGAATTGGGAATCTTTCAATCCATTTTTAACTAACTGTCGGTAACCAGAGACTTGTAACTTAGCACATAGTTCGAGACCGGTGCAATACAATTTATAGAAAACAAAGTTCCGCTAGGCGGTCGTGCTGTTGTTGTGTTGTAGCAGGTGCTTCGCCGCATCCAATAGATGCGAACCATCACAACTTGTCATAATATACCTCTAACGGGAGTCAAGGAAACTGCTGTTTCAACATGAACGTTGATTGTGAATTATTGTATGATCGGTAACGACCGATAAAAAACCCATCCTAATAAAGTTTTTGCAAAATGGTAAATTGGTTCCGAGCTTGATTTGGCGACTGACAAGAGGCTAAAGAAAGTTTCCGTACCCAACAACAAATCAGTTTTCCTTGGTACGTAAAATCGTCGTCTGCGAGAGCAATCTTACTTGGAATATTCGAGGAAGAAATATCTATTTGAGGGTCTGAGGGGTTGTGCAAAGTACGGAAGCTCGAATTCACTTTGCTGCGATTTGATATTAGTGGAGGTTTTGTATTTGATATTTGTTGAGGACTTACCGAAGCCGTGGATTTCAATATTTTTCTTAAATTTAGGTAGCGACAAGCTTTGAGCAAATTCTTCAGTAATGAAATTCACCTGAGAGCATGAGTCCAACAAGGCCTTGCCGAGTCTATAATTTCCAAGCGAATCACGAACTAGAATCTTGGCCGTTGCGAGGATGACTTGACAGATGTCGAATTGTGCATGTGTGTGTGCCCAGCTGCTTCCTGTGATAATGGACTCGTAGTAGACCCGCGATGGAGTAAGCTATGGTGCTACTTTGAACAAACCTTGCATCTGTGGGATGAGGGGCATTATGACACTTGATGTCCTTTAGCTAAGCAGTTGATGCAAAGTCCAATTTTCTTCACTTGTTCAAAACGTTGAGTAGCATGAGTGATTTGAAACGATCGTAATTGTGGATTCTATGATGCGTATTAGAGCAAACGGCACACGGTATCTTTGAGCAGGTGAAAGAATGTCCGCTTTTTTTTGTTTTTTACCTTACTTGTGGTGGGTTTATTACTACCTGCAAAGACCGATGACCGGCAGATGAAGTTTGCATCGATTCCAAATATGGAAATGTCTTTCCAACACCTTCACACAAGCATCCCATTAGGCAGCGTCTTGAAATCCAGGATTCTTTCCACTTTTTGTTTGTTTGCTCGTCCGATTTCTGCAATACCAAGTAAATAAGCATAGCGTGAGAAATATCTTTATCGTTACCAAGAGTGAGAAGTGACCCCATAAATGGCAGATGCCTTATCGATAAGGCTTTCCAAACTGTGAAGGATTGGTTTCGGAAGAGATGTTTTCCAAAAAATTAGCGTTTTGTTATCGTACTCTCCTGTAATCGCTCTAAAGCTTTGGGGTAATTTCGTTAGTTACCTGGAACGCATCGACGGTTTCTAAAGCCTGACTTGGAGTGAATTCCGCAAGTGTTTAAATTTTTCAATATTTGAAAGGCTATACTCCTTATCAATTACCTGCTTGAAAGAAAACGATGAAATTCTGGTATTCGGATATTTTACCACTAAACGTTGGAAAGTATATGTTTATGAGGCTTCTGGATCACATTTTGTATGGAAAGCTCGAAGCATGTCTCACCTAAAAACTCTTTACTTTTGGAGCAGTCTGTCACCAGTCTGGCCTTAGGAATGGGCGCAGTTCATTTTTTCGGTACAGTCTGGGCGTGAGTCTGACCGAAGGAATGAAAGCAGTCTATATTTATCTTGACCTGAAATTTTATCACCTCACCAAAGTCATTCAACAATTCCGCTAGGTGGCACATACGTTTTTTAGGTTTGTGTTCTGGCTGATCTCACCTCTGGCTAACTTCCGCTAGGTGGCGCATAAGAAAAAGCTTAGTGGTGTATAAGAAAAAGCTTAGAGCTTTTTACCTTTAGCAGAGCTTTGCCGTAACATGACGGCATATAAATTATTATATATAATATATATATATATATATGTATACGAACAAACGCAAAATAAATACCGACACAGACATACCCATCCATATACATACATTTAGATAAGGGCTACTTGTCTCAATGCATATAAATTGGACATCTTTCAGTTAAAAAAAAATGAGGATCGTTAAACGGGGGGGCCCTACATTTTTAAAGGACCGCAAATTTTAAATGTCCCTCATATTTCTGATGAGTCCTGGACTTCACCCGAGTCGGCTTAAAGAGTCCCATAGATTTCTAATCGAGCGACTGCTCCCCAATCACCCCACCCACCGCTTTTTTCTCGTCTGCAAAAAGTAGCAGTTGGACACCTGTAGTAATCTTTTGACAACATTTGTAAATGGGATACTATTCATACATTTTATCATGATGAGTATACAATAAGCAGCGGTGTTGGCAGTTACGACCTTGTGAAACTTAGCTCAATCCGATATCGATGGGACCGCTTTTTATAGATTCATTCTGATGTGTAACATCTAAAACAATTATTGGAGCACAGTTTTGCAGTTTTTTGCTTTGTATTTTAATAAAACGTGCTTTCACATTGATTACAACCATCTGGGCTCCTTAAATATGACAGCATATAAATATAAAATTTTTTTAATGTTTTATATCGGTAATAATACGAAATACAATTACAAATATCTTCTGTTTCCTTATATGAATTATCAGCAAAATTACAATCTTTCTTGTGTAATCCATTGAATGAATATATAAATGGTTCTGATAGATATGATCTCAATTCATTTATCATAGAATAAAAACAAGTAAGGAAGGCTAAGTTCGGGTGTAACCGAACATACATACTCAGTTGAGAGCTGTGGAGACAAAGTAAGGGAAATCACCATGTTGTAAAAGGAACCTAGGGTAACCCTGGAATGTGTTTGTATGACATGTGTATCAAATGGAAGGTATTAAAGAGTATTTTAAGAGGAAGTGGGCCATAGATCTATAGATGGACGCCATTTAGGGATATCGCCATAAAGGTGGACCAGGCCTTACTCGAGAATTTGTTTGTACGTATGGGTATCAAATGACATGTGTTAATGATAATTTAAAAGGGAGTGGGCCTAAGTTCTATAGGTGGACGTCTTTTCGAGATATCGCCATAAAGGTGGACCAGGGGTGACTCTAGAATTATTTTTGTACGATATGGGTATCAATAAAAGGTATTAATAATTATTTTAAAAGAGCGTGGGCCTAAGTTTATAAATGCACGCCTTTTAGAGATATCGCCATAAAGATGGACCAGGGGTGACTCTAGAATTTGTTTGTACGATATGAGTATCAAATGAAAGGTGTTAATGAGTATTTTAAGAGAGCGTGGGACCTTAGTTCTATATATGGACGCCTTTTCGAGATATCGCCATAAACGTGGGACCAGGGGTGACTCTAGAATTTGTTTGTACTATATGGTATCAAATGAAAGGTGTTAATGAGTATTTTAAAAGGGAGTGGCCTAAGTTCTATAGGTGGACGCATTTCGGAATATCGTTATAAAAGTGGACCTGGGTTGACTCTAGAATGCGTTTGTACAATATGGGTGTCAAACGAAAAGTGTAATAAGTGTTTTAAAAGGGAGTGGGCCTTTGTTCTATGGGTGGACGCCTTTTCGGGATATCGCCATTAACGTGGACCAGGGGTGACTCTAGAATGCGTTTGTACAATATGGGTATCAAATGAAAGGTGCTAATGAGTATTTTAAAAGGGTGTGTGCCTTAGTCTATAGGTGGACGCTTTTCGAAATATCGCCATAAAGGTGGACCAGGAGTGACACTAGAATTTGTTTGTACGATATGGGTATCAAATGAAAGGTGTTAATGAGTATTTTAAAAGGGCGTGGGCCTTAGTTCTATAGGTGGACGACTTTTCGAGATATCGACATAAAGGTGGACCAGGGGTGAATCTAGAATTGTTTTAAACGATATGGGTATCAAATGAAAGGTATTAATAGTATTTTAAAAGGGAGTGGGCGTTAGTACTATAGGTGGATGCCTTTTCGAGATATCGCCATAAAGGTGAGCCAGGGGTGACTCTAGAATTTTTTTGTACGATATGGGTATCAATGAAAGGTGTTAATGAGTATTTTAAAAAGGCGTGGGCCTTAGTTCTATATGTGGACGCCTTTTCGAGATATCGCCATAAACGTGGACCAGGGGTGACTCTAGAATGTGCTTGTACGATATGGGTATCAAATTAAAGGTATTAATGAGGGTTTTAAAAGGGAGTGGCCCTTAGTTGTATATGTGAAGGCGTTTTCGAGATATCTACCGAAATGTGGACCAGGGTGATCCAGAACATCATCTGTCGGGTACCGCTAATTATTTATATATGTAATACCACGTACAGTATTCCTTCCGAGATTCCAAGGGCTTTGATTTCGCCCTGCAAAACTTTTTCATTTTCTTCTACTTAATATGGTAGGTGCCACACCCATTTTACCAAGTTTTTTTCTAAAGTTATATTTTGCGTCAATAGACCAATACAATTACCATTTTCATTCCTTTTTTCGTATTTGGTATATAATTATGGCATTTTTTTTAATTTTCGTAATTTTCGATATCGAAAAAGTGGGCGTGGTCATAGTCGGATTTCGGCCATTTTTTACACCAATACAAAGTGAGTTCAGATAAGTACGTGAACTGAGTTTAGTAAAGATATATCGATTTTTGCTCAAGTTATCGTGTTAACGGCCGAGCGGAAGGACAGACGGTCGACTGTGTATAAAAACTGGGCGGGGCTTCAACCGATTTCGCCCTTTTTCACAGAAAACAGTTATCGTCTAGGAGCTAAGCCTCTACCAAATTTCACAAGGATTGGTTAATTTTTGTTCGACTTATGGCATTAAAAGCATCCTAGACAAATTAAATGAAAAAGGGCGGAGCCACGCCCATTTTGAATTTCTTTTATTTTTGTATTTTGTTGCACCATATCATTACTAGAGTGAATGTTGGCATAATTTACTTATATGCTGTAAAGATATTAACTTTTCTTTTAAAATTTGAATTAAAAAAAAATTTTTTAAAAAGTAGGGCGTGGTCGTTCTCCGATTTTGCTAATTTTTATTAAGCAGACATAAAGTAATAAGAGTAACGTTCCTGCCAAATTTCATCATGATATCTTCAACGACTGCCAAATTACAGCTTGCAAAACTTCTAAATTACCTTCATTTAAAAGTGGCAGTGCCACGCCCATTGTCCAAAATTTTACTAGTTTTTCTATTCGCGTCATAAGCTCAACTCACCTACCAAGTTTCATCGCTTTATCCGTCTTTGGTAATGAATTATCGCAATTTTACGATTTTTCGAAATTTTCGATATCGAAAAAGTGGGCGTGGTTATTGTCCGATATCGTTCATTTTAAATAGCGATCTGAGATGAGTGCCCAGGAACCTACATACCAAATTTCATCAAGATACCTCAAAATTTATTCAAGTTATCGTGTTAACGGACCAGACGGACGGACGGACATGGCTCAATCGAATTTTATACTCAGTTGAGCAGAGCTCACAGAGTATATTAAGTTTGATTGGATAACGGTTGGTTGTACATATATAAAGGAATCGAGATAGATATAGACTTCCATATATCAAAATAATCAGGATCGAAAAAAAATTTGATTGAGCCATGCCCGTCCGTCCGTCCGTCCGTTAACACGATAACTTGAGTAAATTTGAGGTATCTTGATGAAATTTGGTATGTAGGTTCCTGAGCACTCATCTCAGATCGCTATTTAAAATGAACGATATCGGACTATAACCACGCCCACTTTTTCGATATCGAAAATTTCGAAAAACCGAAAAAGTGCGATAACTCATTACAAAAGACAGATTAAAGCGACGAAACTTGGTAGATGGGTTGACGTTATGACGCAGAATAGAAAATAGTAAGATTTTGGACAATGGGCGTGGCACCGCCCACTTTTACAAGAAGGTAATTAAAAGTTTTGCAAGCTGTAATTTGGCAGTCGTTGAAGGTACATGATGAAATTTCGCAGGAACGTTACTACTATTACTCTATATGTGCTAAATAAAAATTAGCAAAATTGGATGAAGATCACGCCCACTTTTTAAAAAAAAATTTTTTAAATTCAAATATTAACAAAAAATTTAATATCTTACTGTATATAAGTAAATTAAGTCAAAATTCAACTCCAGTAATGATATGATGCAACAAAATACAAAAATAAAAGAAAATTTCAAAATGGGCGTGGCTCCGCCCATTTTCATTTAGTTTGTCTAGAATACTTTTATTGCCATAAGTCGAACAAAAATTCACCAATCCTTCTCAAATTTGGTAGGAGCATAGACTCTATGACGGTAACTGTCTCTGTGAAAATGGGCGAAATCGGTGGAAGCCACGCCCAGTTTTTATACACAGTCCACCGTCTGTCCTTCCGCTCGGCCATTAACACAATAACTTGAGCAAAATCCGATATATCTTTACTAAACTTAGCCCACGTACTTACCTGAGCTCACTTTTCTTGGTATAAAAAATGGGCGAAATCTGACCATAACCACGCCCACTTTATCGATATCGAAAATTACGAAAAATGAAAAAAATGCCATAATTCTATACCAAATACGAAAAAAGTGATGAAACATGGTAACTGGATTGGTTTATTGACGCAAAATATAACTTTGGAAAAAACTTTGTAAAATGGGTGTGACACCTACCATATTAAGTAGAAGAAAATGAAAAAGTTCTACAAGGCGAAATCAACAGCCCTTGGAATCTTGGCAGGAATACTGTTAGTGTATTGCATATATAAATAAATTAGCAGTACCCGACAGATGATTTTCTGGATCACCCTGGTCCACATTTTGGTCGATATCGCGAGAACGCCTTCACATATACATCTAAGGGCCACCCGCTTTTAAAACCCTCATTAATACCTTTAATTTGATATCCATATCGTACAAAAACATACCAGAGTCACCCCTGTCCCACCCTAATGGCGATATCTCGAAAAGGCGTCCACCTATAGACCTAATGCCCACTCCCTCTTAAAATGCTCAGTAACACCTTTCGTTTGATACCCATATCGTACAAACATTCTAGAGTCACCCCTGGCCCACCCTAATGGCGATATCTCGAAAGGGCGTCCACCTATAGACCTAATGCCCACTCCCTCTTAAAATGCTCAGTAACACCTTCATTTGATTCCCATATCGTACAAACACATTCTAGAGACACCCCTGGTCTACCTTTATGGCGATATCTCGAAACGGCGTCCACATATGGAACTAAGGATCACTCCTTTTCAAAATACTCATTAACAGCTTTCATTTGATACCCATATCGTACAAACACATTATAGAATCACCCCTGGTCCACCTTAATGGGGACATCTCGAAAAGGCGTCCACCGATAGACCTAAGGCCCACTCCCTCTTAAAATGCTCAGTAACACCTTTCATTTGATACCCATATCGTACAAACAAATTCTAGAGTCAGCCCTGGTCTACTTTTTTGGCGATATCCCTAAATGGCGTTCATCCATAGAACTATGGCCTACTCTCTCTTAAAATACTCTTTAATACCTTTCATTTGATACACATGTTATACAACCACATTCCAGGGTTACCCCAGATGATTTCCTTATTTTGTCTCCATAGCTCTCAACTGAGTATGTTATGTTCGGTTACACCCGAACTTAGCCTTCCTTACTTGTTTTTCGATACTGATGATTTTGATATATGGAAGTCTATATCTATCTCGATTCCTTTATACCTGTACAACCAACCGTTATGCAATCAAAGTTAATATACTCTGTGAGCTCTGCTCAACTGAGTATAAAACAAGTAAGGAAGGCTAAGTTCGGGTGTAACCGAACATTATATACTCAGTTGAGAGCTGTGGAGACAAAGTAAGGGAAAATCACCATGTTGTAAAAAGAACCTAGGGTAACCCTGGAATGTGTTTGTATGACACGTGTATCAAATGGAAGGTATTAAAGAGTATTTTAAGAGGAAGTGGGCTATAGTTCTATAGATGGACGCCATTCAGGGATATCGCCATAAAGGTGGACCAGGCCTGACTCTAGAATTTGTTTGTACGATATGGGTATCAAATGAAATGTGTTAATGATAATTTTAAAAGGGAGTGGGCCTAAGTTCTATAGGTGGACGCCTTTTCGAGATATCGCCATAAAGGTGGACCAGGGGTGACTCTAGAATTTATTTTTTACGATATGGGTATCAAATGAAAGGTATTAATGAGTATTTTAAAAGGGCGTGAGCCTAAGTTCTGTAGATGGACGCCTTTTCGAGATATCGCCATAAAGATGGACCAGGGGTGACTATAGAATTTGTTTGTACGATATGAGTATCAAATGAAAGGTGTTAATGAGTATTTTAAGAGGGCGTGGGCCTTAGTTCTATATGTGGAGGCCTTTTCGAGATATCGCCATAAAGGTGGACCAGGGGTGACTCTAGAATTTGTTTGTACAATATGGGTATCAAATGAAAGGTGTTAATGAGTATTTTAAAAGGGCGTGGGCCTTAGTTCTATAGGTGGACGCCTTTTCGAGATATCGCCATAAAGGTGGATCAGGGGTGACTCTAGAATGCGTTTGTACGACATGGGTATCAAACGAAAGGTGTTAATGAGTATTTTAAAAGGGCGTGGGCCTTATTCTATATGTGGAGGCCTTTTCGAGATATCGCCATAAAGGTGGACCAGGGGTGACTCTAGAATTTATTTTTTACGATATGGGTATCAAATGAAAGGTATTAATGAGTATTTTAAAAGGGCGTGGGCCTAAGTTCTGTAGATGGACGCCTTTTCGAGATATCGCCATAAAGATGGACCAGGGGTGACTCTAGAATTTGTATGTACGATATGGGTATCAAATGAAAGGTGTTAATGAGTATTTTAAAAGGGCGTGGGCCTTAGTTCTATAGGTGGACGCCTTTTCGAGATATCGCCATAAAGGTGGACCAGGGGTGACTCTAGAATTTTTTTGTACGATATGGGTATCAAATGAAAGGTGTTAATGAGTATTTTAAAAAGGAGTGGGCCTTAGTTCTATATGTGGACGCCTTTTCGAGATATCGCCACAAACGTGGACCAGGGGTGACTCTAGAATGTGTTTGTACGATATGGGTATCAAATTAAAGGTATTAATGAGGGTTTTAAAAGAGAGTGGCCCTTAGTTGTGTATGTGAAGGCGTTTTCGAGATATCGACCAAAATGTGGACCAGGGTGATCCAGAACATCATCTGTCGGGTACCGCTAATTTATTTATATATGTAATACCACGAACAGTATTCCTTCCAAGATTCCAAGGGCTTTTGATTTCGCCCTGCAAAATTTTTTCATTCTCTTCTACTTAATATGGTAGGTGTCACACCCATTTTACCAAGTTTTTTTCTAAAGTTATATTTTGCGTCAATAGGCCAATACAAATTACCATGTTTCATCCCTTTTTTCGTATTTGGTACATAATTATGGCATTTTTTTAATTTTTCGTAATTTTCGATATCGAAAAAGTGGGCGTGGTCATAGTCCGATTTCGGTAATTTTTTACACCAATACAAAGTGAGTTCAGATAAGTACGTGAACTGAGTTTAGTAAAGATATATCGATTTTTTGCTCAAGTTATCGTGTTAACGGCCGAGCGGAAGGACAGACGGTCGACTGTGTATAAAAACTGGGCGTGGCTTCAACCGATTTCGCCCTTTTTCACAGAAAACAGTTATCGTCCTAGAATCTAAGCCTCTACCAAATTTCACAAGGATTGGTAAATTTTTGTTCGACTTATGGCACTAAAAGTATCCTAGACAAATTAAATGAAAAAGGGCGGAGCCACGCCCATTTTGAAATTTTGCTTTTATTTTTGTATTTTGTTGCAACATATCATTACTGGAGTTGAATGTTGACATAATTTACTTATATACTGTAAAGATATTAACTTTTTTTTTAAAATTTGAATTAAAAAAATTTTTTTTTAAAAAGTGGGCGCGGTCGTTCTCCGCTTTTGCTAATTTTTATTAAGCAGACATAAAGTAATAAGTGTAACGTTCCTGCCAAATTTCATCATGATATCTTGAACGACTGCCAAATTACAGCTTGCAAAACTTCTAAATTACCTTCTTTTAAAAGTGGGCGGTGCCACGCCCATTGTCCAAAATTTTACTAGTTTTCTATTCTGCCTCATAAGTTCAACTCACTTACCAAGTTTCATCGCTTAATCCGTATTTGGTAATGAATTATCGCCCTTTTTCGATTTTTCGAAATTTTCGATATCGAAAAAGTGGGCGTGGATATCGTTCATTTTAAATAGCGATCTGAGATGAGTGCCCAGGAAGCTACATACCAAATTTCATCAAGATACCTCAAAATTTACTCAAGTTATCGTGTTAACGGACAGACGGACGGACGGACGGACATGGCTCAATCGAATTTTTTTTCGACACTGATGATTTTGATATATGGAAGTCTATATCTATCTCGATTCCTTTATGCTGTACAACCAACCGTTATCCAATCAAAGTTAATATACTCTGTGAGCTCTGCTCAACTGAGTATAAATATTCGATGATCGTCATCAATTAAGTCACCA
>JARSSU010005158.1:0-13536 GCA_029619165.1 Eurosta solidaginis | reverse complement strand
TTTCATGAAAAATCATTTCGATCGGAGATATATATAATATATATCCCATACAACCGATCGTTGAGATAGAAAGGTTTTTAGCCATTTCTCCCTTAATTTCCAATTTAAAAACGTTAAACTTGATGATATTTATTCTAATATATCATAGAAGATTTCCTGAAAAAATCACTTTGATCGGAGTTATATGTATATAGTATATACCTATCCCATACAACCGATCGTTCAGATAGAAAGATTTTTGGCCATTTCTCTCTTAGTTTCCAAAACAAAAACGTGAAAAATGATGATATATATTCTAATATATCATAGAAGATTTCCTGTAAAAATCATTTCGATCGGAGCTATATATAATATATATCCCATACAACCGATCGTTCAGATAAGGGGTTTTTTGCCATTTTTTATTTTATATTTATCATAAAAATCGCTTAGGTATGTACATCTGTTCACATATAGTTCTTATCTTATACATCCAATTATTTGGAGATTACGAACGGGATAAGATTATTGTTCAGCCCCATTCATGAAAGGTGTGAAGTCTTCGGCACAGCCGAAGACAGTCCCGTCTTTACTTGTCTTACTAATGATTAACTTACGTTTATCAAACCATGTCCTTAGTAAATGGACATCATGATTGATACCCGCCATTAATCTAAGTAATTTGATGATCAGTACGCAATCACCAATTCATCCGTGAAGGCTGTAACTTTTCCATAAAATGGAAAGTAAAAAATTGAGTTCAGATAAATTTACAATATGGGACCTAAGGCAGATCCTTGAGGAATTCCTAAACTTTTCGCGAACGAATCACTTAAACTATCACATATTTTTACTTTCTGTACTATTCCATTTAAATCCTGATCTAAAACCGAACTGCATCGAGCTAAAAAGTTTTGGTTTTCTAGAAACGAAAGAATTCTATTTTTTTTTGGAACTTTAGATAAGGAAGGCAACAAAGAAATCGGCCTGTAATTATTTTTGTCTTTCTGCTGCCTTTTAAATAGGGAATAGCAATAGCACATTTTAATTCAGCAGGAAATATTCCCGAAAAAAACTTGAATTGAAGAGGTATGTGAGGATGTCAATTATATAAAAAGCTACTCTTCAAAATGCAATTTGATATTCCATCATAGGCGCATGGATTCAAAGCAAAAAAAAAGCACAAACTCCTTTCCGTACCTGACTCCACAACCTCTAAATCTAGACATTTACACGTAGATGTCAAATCATAATCCAATTGTGGAAAAATGCTCGTTAAAACGGTTAGCTACCTCCGTAGGGTTTGTAGTCGTTACTCCACAATTATTTAAAATAACAGATGTGTATTTTGCCTAACAATACGATTAAGCATGCTATTTATAACGTTTCATCCTTTTTTGGAATTACCCTGTGAAGACAAAAACCCAATGCGGTAAAAATTATCACGAACTTCTTTTTTAAATTTTTTACATAAATTGCCATAACGAACACAAAGTTTGTAGTTCCGCGCAAGTCTACTACATTTCCTTTCAAGTTTGTGTTTTAATCTAATTTTCCAAATGAGTGACTTGCTAATCCACGGTTTTAGCTTTGTATCCGACGAAGCACAAATGTATAGCTTGCAGCATCTGCTTTTTAAAAATATCTAAAAGTTTGCTGTATGCCTTGGATATATTCCTCTCAGCAAAAACTTCCGTCCAATACTCAGACTTTCCATCAGCAGGGGGAAATTAGTTTTATTTTTATTTGAAATAGAACTTTTCTTCACATGGATTTTCTCATATGATGTGTTTAACGATTACACCCGTCATTGTATAAATAATAAATAAATGAAAGGCGCGATAACCTCCGAAGAGGTTTAAGGCCGAGCTTCTCTTCCAATTTGCGTCGTGCTCCTTTTAATTTTTCCCTACAAATTGGCGGGAAGGGCCTACTTGTTTTATGCCGACTCCGAACGGCATCTGCAAGGCAGATGAGTTTTCACTGAGAGCTTTTCATGGCAGAAATACACTCGGAGTTCTTGCCAAACACTGCCGAGAGGCGACCCCGCTTAGAAAACTTTTCTTCTAATTGAAAAAAACTTGTTTCTAAAATTTTGATGTTGCTTTGCCCGGGGCGTGAACCCAGGGTCTTCGATGTGGTAGGCGGAGCACGCTACCATCACACCACGGCGGCCGCCCGTCATTGTATGGTCCGTAATATTAAGGTCGAGATATAGGCTGCTTAATGAAATTGCAGCACTGCAACTCAGCCGACAAAAAACATGGTCAAGACAGGTTCCAGAAGTTCTACGCGTTGACTCATTTAAGTAGGACGTAAATCCGTTATTAGCCATTAAGATTTGGTAGTTATCAGCAAGCAAAATATCGAAATTAAAGTCACCTAGAATAAAAACGTTAGGAGATTTTTCATTGTCCAGGAGAACAGAGAATTCTTCCAAAAATTGGTGAATAGACATTGAATGTAAGATATAAACACATATTAGAGTAAAGACCATTCCAGAGATGCGTAGCGAAAGCTTCAATATATCAGCGCTCGTCAACTGAAAGCAAAAAAAATTACAATCATGAATATTTCGCACGAACACTCCAAAACCTTCTGCAGAATATTCCTCATTAGCATTTACAAAAAAGATATAGCCGTCTATTTTGAAATCTTGTATTTCAAGCTCATAAATCCAGATTTCGGATACAAAAATGATATCAGGAAAGTTTTTAAACGGTTTTATTTAGCTTGACTTGACATGCCGCCCGGCATGAATTTTGTAATTGAAAGTAAGTAACTTACCTATAAGCTACAAGCTTGAAACTTCGAATATAGTTCAGAACCCGATGACAATGCAATAATAAGAAAATAAACTCCTATAGGTGGCGCATGGATCGAAATATTTCAAAAAATCGTATTAGTGGTCCGATTTGGTTCATATTTAGAACACATAATGCATACATGAATAAAAAGCGGCCTATGAAAAAAATTGCCGCTAGGATCTAGATATTCAAGAAAATCCTATTTGTGGTCCGATTTGGCTCATATTTGGAACCATATATGTAATACTTCAAGGTACATTCCCAAACATCAGAGTGTCGATATAATGCTGTTTAAACGTTTTTGTTTTTGTATTCAATAATCGAATGTACCTAAATTTAAATTTTTTCTTATCACACTTATGCTGCTACAATCACAAAAATTTTATAGGCTGTCTTGTTTTGATGTCGAATTCAAAAAACATCGCGAGCATTTTCTATTAGCAATATAGGAGTATTACATATATGTTTGGAACACATAATACATACATGAATAGAAAGCCGCTAGGCGGCGCAAGGATCGAGATATTCAAAAAAATCGTATTTGTGGTCCATATTTGGAACAAATATTACATACAATCCGGTAGAAGTGACATCAAAATATTTTGGAGTTCGATGAAGGACAAGCATACGTGGTGCAGAGTCGAAGGAAGGATTATGTATTGAGGACTTAAATTGTAACAAATTGTCAGGAAAGAGTCCTTGTAATAATGAGTCACTTAATGAACTAAATTGAATGAGAAATAATAGGCAATTAAATAAAGACTAAAAACTTGAAAATAAAATAATTAACAAAAAAATGTAAGTTAAACGGGTTTATTGAAAACAATACTTACATAAAGTAATAATAATACTAAAAGCTAGAAAATAATTAGATAGGTCCTAGCTACTAGTCATCACACTCCTCATCAATCTAGGGCGTTGATCAGACAATTAAATAAAAGGGTTGACGGTGCTGAGTTCAAAACTCGATGAGTGCACTCTCTTACGTTTTCGCTGGTAAGCTCCGGCACGCCAACAATATCAACAGCGCTGTCTAGTAATTGTTGTTCCCTTCAATACAACATACTTTCGAGCCTACTCACTTTTGCACTAAGTTTTGCATTTTCTTCTTTGAGGTGTTTTACTGTGCTAAAAAAGTCCGCATTAAATTTCTTTATGCTCACTATCTCATCGTACAAAAACTGTAATGTAATTTGTTTGGAAGAGTTTTCAGTATGTATTTGCTCATGCTCTTGCTGTGTTCTTTGGACTAATTCTGCTGAGCTGAAGTCAGTGTTGTTATTGGTGCTACTATTTTTATTGTTATTGCTGTTTACAAATGCATTGTTTTATTTGGTACACAACTAAAAGCAGTAAAATCAAGTTTACTGATTTTTCTTTACAGCCAGGTGGCTTTATGGATCTTTAAATGTTTAAACTTGAAACTGGCTTTGACGATATTTCGGGAAACAGCGAAGTCGATCGTCCTCACTTTATTAAATAATATTTGAAATTGCTCTATGATTTTTTTATGAACAATATACATTTTTTGATCGCCAAATACAGGAAAAAGTAGAGGCTAGAGATCTCGAGTTTGAATGAGTGTTCTATATGTTTATTTTGCATTTTCATATAGAAAGTGGGAGTGGTCGATTGGATTTTGTGATTCTTGTCTAGGACAATTCTGTTTTAAAAAGTAAAGTTGGATAATAAATTTTATCACTACATATTCAACCGTTTTTGAAGTCGATGCAAAGATTTTTGAAACATTCGAGGGGTTGGTATGCGCTTTTTTTCAAAATAGTTAAATATAGCTTTTAAGTCAACCTATCAAAGTTGTTCATATAAAATTTTAGCATTGTAGCTTTATTAATGTTGGAAACAGAATAATATTTAATTTTGAAATAACATTTGATCTATAAAAAGTGGGCGTGATAACATACCAATTTTTAGCGGACAGAAGAAGTAGTTTGAATGTCATTACAATACATTTCTTTAAATGAAAGTTATTGCAAAAAAACGTGTGATGACGAACCCTCGGACAAATAGGGAACCTGAGGTTGAAGTTCTTGTTGTTGAAGCTTCTGTTTGCGTTTTAGTTAGTGAGATTAGATCAATCTTCTTGGGGGATGTATACTAGTCCGAGACAAGAAAAGATGTCTTTTTAGGAGTTTCTATGATAATCAAATAGATGGATTGAGTGATATGCCCGTTTAAACCTCTAAACCTCTTTCAATAACGTTATAATTAAATTTAATAATTTTTTAGATTCAACAGGGGCGCAAGAGAATCCTGTGAGT
This sequence comes from Eurosta solidaginis, assembly GCA_029619165.1. Lineage (NCBI taxonomy): Eukaryota > Metazoa > Arthropoda > Insecta > Diptera > Tephritidae > Eurosta > Eurosta solidaginis. Next base: position 8,471 of record JARSSU010005158.1, on the reverse strand, counting down.
TTGTCTGAAACTATAGACAATGCACCTAAAATCAACACGCGGTCAAACGCATTAGAAGTTCAGCAACGTTTAGACAAAGAAAATTTTCTACTTTTTGCTGAAAAACATCGAACAGTGCTAAACCAAATACTTCGGCAATCCTCCATTCATTTATCGGACGGGCCGTTTGCTGTGCTGGTCGACCACACGCGTATTCTTGATTTTGATGTAAAAAGGAAATATTTCCAGACTGAGCTGGAGCACATTGATGAAGGTGTTCGACGTGAGGAAAATACTGTAAGCGTACGGCGTGTGACTGTATTCGAAGACTCGTTCCGCGTCCTGTATCGTTTAGGGCCAGAAGAATGGAAGAATCGCTTTTATATTGTTTTCGAAGGTAAATATTTATTATAGATATTGAATATTTTAATCTCGACATATAATATTTAAAATATAGTTAGACGTTCGGTGAGTTCATATATATTTCTAAATTTTTTGGCTCTATAACCTAGATAGGCTAATTAATGTAGATAGTAGCCGTGTTTTTTTTTACACGCGTATACGTTTACGTTTGCGCTTATCCTCGCTTAGATAATGCTTAGGACACCCATCTAGCGGCAGTGGTTAAACAACTAGCTACAGCACAGGGTGTACCGATAAGCGGAGACACAACCCTCTGATGGCGATAGTGTATAACATATAGCTCAATCAGTTGCGATGAATTGTGGACACGCACCATTTTAAGAGGTGATACATAGAATTAGTGCAGAGGTGAAACATAGACACATATTTCAGTTACATCTGAGTATAATGCGTATTGAAATTTAGTAGTACTAATTTGATACGCAGACATTTCACAGGTGTATTTAAAATTCGACGCTTAGCAGTACATATGAAGTTTAAGCGTAAACGTCTATAGATGTAAAAAAACACAGCTAGTATCTACGGTGGGGGTGACGGCTATAACGTCAAATGGCCACAATGTCAATTTAAGTTTTGACCATATGTAATGTTCACATTGGTAATTTTCAAATGTCTACAATTTCAAATTCATATTTTCGTAAGTTGCCATAAGGTCCATTATTTTGTTACGCACCTCCACTTATTAAAACGTTGACAACTGGTGAATTTACATTTTGTTCTGGTTTTTAAATGAAAACTATTAAAAACTGGCTCGATGTTTTCTCTAAAGTAAGAAGAACTTATCCAACTAAAAGTTTAGGCAACATGTGGAAAATATGGTGGTATTTTTAATAAGGCGATGTCCTACGAAATAACAATTGCCAGTCTCTCCATCAGCATTATACCTGTTGACAAATTAGTCATTATCTACACCAGAATCGTACCAGATGTCAGTATTTGTATCAGGGTCACACATGCAACTTACGGCTTGCAGCAGGACTGCTACATATTCTCTTACTCCGGGAAGGTATCGAACCCAATCCGGGTCCGTCTCCTGACCCCGGTCCTGAGAAATGGTTTTGCTGCATTTGCCAGAAAAGAATCTTTTTAGGACGGTCATACTCTGTTCAGTGTGTCTCGTGCAAGGGATGGTTGCATCGGACAGGTTGTTCTGGGCTTGATCCCAAAACCCGACGTTCACGTAACTTTTATAAATCTTTTGTGGCTCCTTGCTGCTCACGCCCAAGGGCGTCCCGTAGTCTACGCCTAAGCGCCCCCCCCTACCTTCCAGCAGCCTCGCTGCTCAACAAGCCACAACAAGTACCCGCTGCTGCTCGCGCCCCACGGCGCCAACAACTCAAACAGCTGATACCACTCATAACTACTACCTTCGTAGTAGAGCTGGTAGCAATGCTGAGCATCAGCCCCTGCCCCCGTCTTCCTCTCCCCCCCTCTTTTCTGGCAGCAATCGTGCAGGTCAGGGAAACAGACTCTTAGTCCCTACCTCCGTTTGCACCGTCTGCCAGCACAGAATATATAGGTTTGCGACATCCGCTCAATGCAGCTCCTGCCTTGGGTGGTGCCACTTTCCTAGATGTTCTGGTCTCCGCGACGGCAACCCCTCGACGGGTTTCATCGCGCCATGTTGCCAGATCGCAAACCCAAATCATCCGGGTACCCCAATGCTTGCCCAAGGGCGCCCAGTCCCAAGGCCACAACAGCAATTGCGTCCTAGCCTTCCACAACCTAGGCGTAGTCACCCGTCACTTACCCCTAGAGTGGCGGCGTAACCCCTCATGCACTTCAGAATTCTGCAGTTAAACTGTAATGGACTAACTGGGAAGATTACGGAGATAGTCGATTTCATGAAGCGGCACAACATCCGCATTGCTGCGATTCAAGAGACTAAACTCACAGCGGGATCTGCATTGCAGACCTGCTCTGGGTATAATGTCCACAGCAAGGACCGCGAGAGCGGAAATGGAGGCGGCCTCGCGTTTATTATACACCACTCTGTGCAATATCATATATTTGATCCTGGCATCGACCGCAGGGACAATGTCTTAGAACGTCAAGGCCTATCTGTCCGGTCAGGCGATGCAAATCTAGAAATCATCAACATCTACATCCCTCCTGTCACCCCAGTGGATACCGCCCTAAAATTGAGGCCTTACTCACTGGCAACAATCGCATTATCTTAGGCGATTTCAATGCCCATCACGACCTATGGCATTCAAACTTGCGGGCGGACAGTAGGGGTGAGATGTTGGCGGATCAAATAGATGAAACGACGTTCTGCACAATAAACGGAGACGCCCCCACACGTATGGTAGGAAGCTGTCATAGCTCGCCAGATATCTCAATCGTGAGCGCAGAACTCGTAAACTGCGTCAACTGGCAGCCGATGGTAAGATTGGCATCCGACCACCTGCCCATACTTATTTCGTTCGAGCGTACCGCCGACTTCATCGTCACCGAAAAACGCACTTTCATAAACTTCAAAAAAGGAAAGTGGGAAGAATATAAATCTGCAACAGACAGCAGCTTTGCTGCCCTCCCTATCCCGACTGATGCCCGCCAAGGGGAGCGTGCCTTCCGTAAGGTCATTGAATCCGCCTCGGCACATTTCATTCCCGCCGGGAGAATTCCCGAAATCCGGCCCACTTCCCGGCGGAGGCCGCGAGCTTAGCGAGGGAACGCGACCTTATAACACAGCTTGATCCAGGCGACCCCCAAATAAGGGATATAAACCAGCGCATCAGATTGCTTGTGGACGAACACAAGCGGGCGAAATGGGATGAGCACCTAAGAGGTTGTAACCTCTCTACCGGTGTAGGTAAACTTTGGTCCACCGTAAAGTCCCTATCGAATCCGACTAAGCACAAAGACAAAGTTTCCATCGCCTTTGGCGATAAGGTGCTGTCGGATGCGAAAAAATGCGCGAGCGCTTTCTGCCGACAATATATAATGCATCCTACGGTCGACAAAAGATAGATGGAGAGCCAATAGACACGCACATAAACACAAATTCAGCGCGTCACCAATCACCATCACCGCTAGAGAGGTTGAGGACGCCATTGGTCGCGCTAAACCATCCAAAGCAGTGGGCCCAGACGGCATAGCCATGACGATGCTTAAAAACCTAGGGAAAGAGGGTTTCAAATATTTAGCGCATGTCTTCAACCTGTCTCTCTCCACCTTTGCCATACCCGAGAAATGGAAAATGGCCAAGGTGGTCCCGCTACTAAAGCCTGGGAAACCAGCTAACGTAGGTGAGTCATATCGTCCGATATCTCTCCTATCGCCAGTGGCAAAGACGCTTGAAGCCATTTTGCTCCCTTATTTCCAAGCACATTTGCAGCTAGCCCCTCATCAGCATGGCTTCAGAAAACTCCATAGCACTACCTCCGCGCTAAATGTCATTAGCACCCATATAAATTGCGGTTTGAATCAATACCCCCACCATAGAACAGTACTCGTAGCGCTAGACCTATCAAAAGCCTTTGATACGGTCAACCATGGCTCATTACTGCAAGACCTGGAAGGGTCTACCCTTCCCCCATGTCTTAAAAGGTGGACCGCAAATTATCTGGGTGGTCGGCAGGCATCGGTGCAATTCAGAAACGAAACATCAAAACCAAGGAGAATTAAACAAGGGGTGCCACAGGGTGGTGTCCTATCCCCACTTTTGTTTAATTTCTTCATATCTAAGCTACCTTCACCACCGGAAGGAGTCACAATCGTTTCCTACGCCGATGACTGCACAATAATGGCCACAGGCCCAGGCCCAGAGATCGATGAGCTATGCAATAAAATAAACGGCTATCTCCCTGATCTCTCCAGTTTTTTCGCCTCGCGAAACCTGGCATTGTCACCGACTAAATCTTCCGCGACCTTATTTACAACATGGACGCCCCAAATGTCGACCATATTGAACATCCACGTCGATGGCACTACGCTACCGACTGTCCTACACCCCAAAATCTTGGGTGTGACGTTTGATCAGGATCTACATTTTGGTGCGCACGCAACCGCAATTGTTCCGAGAATTCAGAGCCGTAACAAAATCCTCAAATCCCTCGCTGGCAGTACCTGGGGAAAAGATAAAGAAACGCTCATGACCACATACAAAGCAATTAGCCAGCCGATTACGTGCTACGCGTCACCCATATGGTCGCCAAGCCTAAAAACTACCCACTGGACGAAACTACAGGCCTGCCAAAATACTGCTCTCAGAATCGCCACGGGCTGTCTTCTTATGTCCCCAGAACACCATCTGCATAATGAGGCGAGAATACTCCCCATCAGGGAGAGAAATGAGATGCTGACCAAACAGTTTCTGTTGAATACCCAGAAACCTGGGCATCCCAACAGACATCTGATTGACGAACCAGCACCGCCTAGGGGCCTAAGGAGTCATCTCCGTAAGCATTTTGAGGAAATACGGCACCTGAGAACCCAGCCGTATGAAGCGAAAAAACACAAGCAGGTCCTTGGTGAACTCCATAGACAGGCGTCGGACCTTTATGTCGGGAATTGCCCGGTGAATCCAGTACTTGAAGAAAAATATCCAGAACTCGCGGAAGAGGAACGTATACTCCCCAGGGAAACGCGTGTCACTCTTGCTCAACTTCGTTCTGGATACTGTAACAGGTTAAACTCTTACCTATCCAGAATCAACCCCGACATACAAAATGTATGCCCCGCTTGCAATGTGTCCCCACATGACACCAACCATCTCTTTAATTGTAATGTGGAACCAACGCCTCTAACACCCCTTTCCTTATGGTCCACCCCTGTTGAAACGGCAAGTTTCCTTGGACTCCCGTTAGAGGATATTGATGACAATTTGTGATCGGTCGCGGCTATTAGGTGGGGCGAGCATTGCTACAACAACAACAACATGCAACTTACGGTTCCTCTTTTAGGAACGGTCAAAAAATTAAAGTTGCGGTGAACCAACTCGTTCAGCGGTGTAAATAAAAGACTGATATCAATTTAATTCACGAGTATAAAATTTATTGTGCGCTCGTCGCACTTCCAAAACACTAACTGATTTTAATAATCATTTCTTCTTACCACCTAACTTTTTAACCTAAGCTAATTTGCTAACGTTGCAATTCCCACCACTTGCCGGTATTTCGCAATCGTTGGGTTGCGCGTGTTGATCAATATGCTTGCATTGCAATTCCCAAGCATTTGATATTGTTATTGATCGCTTGCGCGTGTGTCGTGTCAGCGAAAGTTCTTCTGTGAACTTTAATTGGAGCAATGGAGTCACGTGTACTGCAATGTGATCACAGGGTGCGTCATTGGGAAGTATAGTGGTATAAGGCAACGTAACTCCTCCCCCTTTAAAGATCTGCGTCCCGCAGATCAAAAGTCGAAAATTGCGAGGGGGTAAAATTTTGTAGAGAGTAATTACGGTTTCCTGGCGACATATTGGTGTTGACTGGTATGACTGGTGTGACTGGTAGCCTATTGTCCAGGCGATAAATTTCAGGAGCTGACTTTCCTCTAATGATTTTGCTGTTGTGAGTGTTATCTGCCCAATGGGTCGGGATTTCAACTGGCGGAAGGTCTAGCTTTCTATTGTAGCATCTCCACAGCATGGCGGCAATAAGAACAATTGCGCATATCGAGAGGATTTCTGAAGCGAGAGAGAAATTTACTTTTTCATTAACGTACCCAAGATACCTTATGTTTTCCATAGCCAGGTCGTGGACGTATTCTAGGTTGACCTTCATGGTGTGGCTCTTCACCTTTGATAGTCCTGCTGGAAGGGCCTGTGCGGTAATGGTTTCATAACTGGAAAATACTTGGTCACCAATGGTGACTGTTTCGTTATTTAATTGGATTACATAAGTGCCATTTACCATACTCGAGGCATTGCTACTTTTGATTACTCCTTGGAAGTTTGATATGAACACAGTGTTCTCGTTTATCAGCTCTATTTGGGACCCATTTTGTCTGATGAATTCGCAGTTGGCTTCTCTACCTTTTAAGAGTCGCGGTAGGCAACTGATTTCTTCCAGTTTAGTTAAGGATTCTGCTTTACATACCGTGGATGAGCTGATTACCAGGCAATCTTTTGTTAGGCCATACGTCTCTTCCTGGTTGACGAGCATCCTGCCAAAAGGAAGGTTTAGTTGCTTACCTCCATAGATTCCAGCGCGAGTGACCAGGAGATTATATTTCTTAGTTGTTACTTTTCACATTGAAAGGACGTAGAGGAGAAGTGTCCCGTTAGTCAGTACCGACGGTTGGCCATATCCGATTGCTTCTATTATATTCTGATATGGGAGTGTTTCTATTTCGGATAGGATCTGGTTAACTTCGTCCATATCCAGTAGGTTGGTGTTGACAATTTCATTCTTTGCCAACTGACATCCCCGCACCATTTCGTTTACATCCTCGCGAAGGAGAAAAATGTTGTGGAGCGCGTTTTGTCTGAATTCCATGATTTCTGTTTCTTTTGCCACGTTATTCGTGCGGTCCACGACCTCGTCGATTTTTTTCAATACCTCCTGTGTAGCCGTGAATAGTTTCCTGTTGACCCTGTATTGATGGTTGCTATTCTGAATTATCTGATTCTGACTGTGCAGGATATTGCTCCAATCCGTTGCGTCAGGTGATCCTGCTATCCATTTCCACGCTGAGCCTAGCCAGTCAATAGATCGAGTACTCCTTCTTCTACTTGTGTTGCCCATTAGTTCATGAAGTCGTTCTAGCGTTTGATTAATGTAGTGCTGTGCTAATATCTGATCCTCAATTCGGTTTGTTAAGTTCTCCATTTGCCTCATAGTTGTAGCATATTGTTGTAGGTTGATGACGTGTACCAGTTTGAATGACCCGCCAATGATCCACCCGTTTCCATCTTGGATTGTTACGATCGGAGCCTTGTAATTGAAAATGTTCAAACCGCTGATGGCATTTGCCAGCAGTGGGAATCTGCAACGCAAGATGTTAATTCTAATTTAATGTTATTAGTAAGTTAGTATTTGTAGGTTCTAAGAGGGTGAGTTACGGTTATCTATTTAGTGGAAAGAAAAAATGTTGATAGTAGGAAGGTATTATTAGTAAGCGGAATTCTTAGGATTAGATTGATTATCATTAACCTAGTGTTACAATCTTGGTTTAGGATTTTCGCTTTTCCTGCGATATTATCTTGTTAGTATGTCAGTGGTGTACAAGTTATGTTTTTTCTTGTTTTTTTTTCTTTCTTTTTCATTTAACGATTTTTTCGTTTTTCTTCTTTTTCATAATATTTGCTTAGCGGATTAGGCGCATAAGCTCAAAAAATTCTTTCTTTTTCTTTTTTTGTTTGTTTCTGTCTTCTCCAACGAATTTTAAGCGAGGGAGGCATCTCCAACTGATTAGGCGAAGGAGGCATTTTTAAATTTTGTTTTTTTTTCTTTCTTCTCCAACGAATTAGGCGAGGGAGGCATTTTCAATTTTGTTTTTATATTTTTTTTCTCTCTTCTCCAACGAATTAGGCGAGGGAGGCATTTTCAATTTTTGTATAGGACAGAGGGTCATACTGTTCTCGAACCAGCTACGGGGAGATCGCCAGAATCCCGTTTGGAAGTAGTGTAGCCATTTGTCAAATTCGATGGCACTACGAGCCTACTAGGGCACGATTGATCCCGCTAACAAGCCCGCTCTTATAGTAATGACCATTTCCTTTTGTTCTGGACTAGAGGTGTTATCATTTCTCGAACCAGCTATGGAGAATCGTGTTATCCGATTAAGGCACGATTTGTTCCACTTACATGCCCGCTCATGTTAGACAAGCTACCCCTTAGTACCAGGTTCTCTTTCTTGTTTTAGTTTATTTCGGTAGTCTTTTCATTTCATATTCAGTATTATTCTTTATTATTTTTTTTTCATATCGGGCAACTCACAAAGGTCTCGTATTCGTCGTATCGCTGTATATTGTATTTTGTTTCCATGGTTTCCCTGATAAATTTTTAAAAAAAGTATAGCACATAAGACAATAGGAGACCCCGTGAATTGCCTATATGTTTTTTGTTTTATGTGCTAGGATGGGTGATTAGGGGGTGAAAAGTTTTTATGGAGGTGTTGGTAGG
>JARSSU010005157.1:0-14187 GCA_029619165.1 Eurosta solidaginis | reverse complement strand
TTATGCTCAAGACAAACACGTCCGTTTCGTTCGCGCGCCAGCAAATGATTAGTCATTTGCATTTACGTCAAATTTGAGCGTTGGCTGGACGAGATGCCAATTCAACGCTGTAACCCATAATCGCCAGATCCCGGAAAACGCGTGTTAAGTTGTATCACCAATAAGCAAGCAGCTACACCTGTCGAAGCTGTAGTCACAGTGCCATCCGGTGGCAGAGCAGATATGATTTTATGCAAAAGACAACTTTTCCCTGTACCAGCAGAGCCCGTAAAAAAATACACTCTTACCCGAAGTACAGGTACTCAAAACAGTTGTTCCTCACAAAGTTTTACATTTTCCTTGAGACCTAACGTTGATGTACTCTGATGCTGATTGGTCCTGCCTGATCATCTTCACCGTTTGTTTAATCGAAGCGTTGTTTTTAGCAGCCAGTGGCGATGGCGTTTTCCCTGTACGACGTCTTAACAGACCAGACTTCGTCCTGGCCATTATTATGTCCGTTGCTGACCCCCTCGCACTTTGAATAGTCGTTATCGCCCATTGAAACCCCGTCACTAGACATGACAAAATCAACATTTTTGCATAACTCATCCCATTTGTACGTTTCGTTCAAGGATTTGACCCCTATCCAATGGTCGATGCGTTTGGCACAGTATTCTCAAATTGTACTTAGTGCTAAATGAGTGCCGAACGGTATGCCATACGTACAGTAACATTGCTTTATGAGAATGCACTAGTTTATTTGGTCGGCCTACACGTTCACGGGGGTTTTTCTTGCATCCATCTCACTTAAATCCTTTTCACCTAGTCGTAGATGACTCGTTTAGCATTTGTAAATTCCCGATTAAGTTTTTTTAACCAAGCAATATGATAAAACCTGCAAAGAAAAAAACAAAAACAAAAAAATCGTTAATATATGCTGCAGTAGACATCGCAAAAGTGTGACATCTGCCCGCGCGGCCAACGCCGCAGTTGGAGCACCCCATTGAGATGCCGGTACATCTCGAAGAAAGCGACAAATCAAAACCAATCTGCTCCATCTGGATCTCCACCACCAGCCAATTCAGTTGAAAATTCCATTCTCTACACGAAATGAATGTTAACTTTTTTGTATTTCGCCGTTGGCGCAATGTGAATGTATGTTTATATACGTTGTCTCTCACCCGATGTAGTGCTGCACAAAATGTGCAAGCAGGTACCGAAACCCCGCAAAACACAAAATCGGGATGGGGCCCCTTTTTTTTGACCCATACTGACGCCTCGGGCAGTCCCAAAACATACTTACGCACAAACTAAAGGCAAAAACCTCATTCAAAAAAATGTTGGGCCCCTTTACAAAAATTTATTTCTTCTTGACATTTTTTTGTCACCCCCTTGCCCGTTTTTTTTTGGGTACTGCTTTTTTCCTGGCGCAGGACTTGTTGTAAAGGGTTCGGTACAAAAGCAATACGAGTGCCGAAATTAAAGAGTCCCGAAATGAATAAGTCCCGAAATTGGAAAAAGTCAACTGTTTCTACTGGCTTAGTGTGCTACTGCCCCAGTGACCTAGTTTTTTTTCAAGGGCAAGCAAATACATATATGTATATATATACTCGCAAGCCACAAACTCACCATACCAGCTATCAGCTGACCAATAAATACACGACAGGGTTGGATGTAACATTAAGCATAATGGTACATGCAGATCGAACCCGCCGTGGAGAGTGCCTCGCCAATCTGCAAATTCATGTCAGGTGATGGCAAATAATGCATCTCTGCTTGTAAAAAATGTATTTAATTGTTATTGTGAGTTGGCGCACACTGTTCAAAGCATAATGTCGTCGTTTTTAAACTCTGCTTAACTCGCTTTCATGTGCACTTAACTTATCTATCCTAACATACGTTTGTAATAAAACACCTGCGCTTCACTCAACCAACCTCACGACCGCTCGCCCTGGCACATCCATAAAATGCCGCAGTCGCCCTGAGAGCGATGCGACACGTCAGACGCTGGAAACGGAGACCTCGGCCTCTTCGTCCAGCCCAGAAAAACCTCAATAGCCTGCGAGTCCTGGAACGGATTACCTCTGCCTCTTCGTCCAACCAAATAACTGCAAATCTGGAACGGAGACCTCGGCCTTTCCATCCGGAACAAACAAAAACAAAGGATAACAAAAAAAATGGTGCCAGTCTGGAACGGAGACCGCGGCCTCTTCGTCCAGCCCTACTGGCCTTCGACTATATATATATTACGTTATGAATTTCTATATTTAAGAGCTACGTATAAACCAATGGCAAGAAATATTCGCTTATATCTTTTCATAACCGCTAATTTCTCATCCTAGCTTAGGTGGCATGCTGAGCAAGTCGGGCAGGACTCCAACCACCCGCGACGCGATCTAGGTTAAGTTTAGTGTGTAAGGCATTTATTTTTTCTCGTTCTTTTTCAGCGGTCGGAGATCATTGGTGGAAAACGATGTTGCGTATCGGAAGGGGGCGGCATGTTTAGGCAGGATGCCTAATTTTTCCGCATCTGAGTGCGATCCCCCTAATGCAACTCTGCAATTCGATACTCGATTTAATTTTTAGCCACCCACACCATCACCGACCTATGCATGCGCATGGACGTGTATGTGTGTTTTTGTCAGCACTTATGCACATGCATGTCGGCGTTATGTGTGGGTGGACTTTCCCCTCCGAAAACGGAGGATTTTGCGGGCCAACGGTTGTCGTCTTCGATACAACCGGCCTCTTGGATTTTAGCAGCGAACCAGCTCACATCTGCCGCCAGCGATCTCTGCCGTTTTTTAACAATACATTCAGGTAATATTGTAACCAAGCTATTTTACTTCTACCCAATAAAACATACTATTACAACAAGAAATTCTCATCTTCAGAGAAAGTCCCGAAACTACCCCGACGGGATGCCGGATGGATCCCGAAACCCATAGTCCCAAAATGACCCCGAATTACCCTAACGGGATGCCGGACGGATCCCGACAAATACCCATAAATGATCACAGAAAGGTCCCAAAATTATCCCGAAATAATCCCGAAGGGATGCCGGATGGATCCCACAAATTATCCAGAAATGATCCCGTAAAAGTTCTGAAATGACCTGAAATAGTTCAGAAAAAGCCCGACACTGCCCTGACGGGATGCCGGATGGATCCCGAAACCCATCCAGAAATGATGCCGGCAAGGTCCCGAATTGATCCCGAAAACCATCCCAGAATTGATCTCTGAAGGGTAGGCAAATGATTCCGAAATATTCCAGAAAAATTCCCAAAATTACCCCGACAGGATGCCGGACGGATCCCGAAAACCATCCAGAAATGATGCCGGAAGTGTCCCCAAATGATACCGAAAAGGTCCCGAAATAATCCCGACGGGATGCCGGACGGATCCCCGAAACTATACAGAAATGACCCCGGAATAATCCCAAAATGATCCCGAAATGAGCCCGACGGGATCCCGGACGGATCCCGAAAACTATACAGAAGTGATCCCGGAAGGGTCGCGATTTCGTTATAACCTTTTAAGCCTTTATAAAAGATATTTTGCTTGTCCAGTTCTGTTTTGAAGAGAGGAAGTCTGAAATTGTAGTTTTCTCTGACTACGTATGAGTGGGTTTATTTAACATAAATTGGTTTATCACTCAAGTACTCAGGCAACATTCCAATCTTTATATTAAACACAAATTTCATACTGTGATAAAATATATGCTGTCTTACGCTGAGTCAATGAAGTGTTTCGATCATAGTTTTTATTGGAGTGTCGTATGGCGGCTTAAGGATAAATCTCATAGCTTTATTTTGCATAATCTGTAGCTTATCTACTTGTGCAGCGCTAGCAATAAAAATATTGTTGGACAGTATATAAAGTGCGGCTCAATTATGGATCTGTAGACTTTCAGTTTATATTTTTTGCTTATATATTTACATGATCTCTTCCAGAATCCAATTTTCTTGGCAATTTTAGCAACTATATATTCATTGTGATCATTAAATTTTAACTTGTTGTCAATCTGTACCCCTAAATATTTAAATATTTGAACTTCCTCTCTTTTTGTATTCATGATTTCTAGATCAATTTTCGGCGAATCTTTATTAAACGTTCTGGATATAATCATAAAGCTTGTTTTGTTAACATTTCATTTTAGTTTATTACTGTAAAGCCACCTGTATAGTGAATTAAGATCTTCTTGTATTCTACTCTTAGCTAACGTTAAGTCCGATTCACTTAATTCTAGTAGGGCATCATCCGCAAACAACCTAATTTTTCTGTATTTCAATGCTAAGGATATATCGTTAACATAAATTTTAAATAGGACTGGGACCAATACCGAGCCTTGTGCCAGTCCTATTTCTACAACGGACCCCTCTGACACCACCGATTCTATAACCGTTCTTTGTTTCCGGTTTGTTAAAAAACTCTTAAACCATTTCAGCACAATGTCCCTTATCGTGATTTGGTGTAACTTAGCGAGCATTATATTAGTATCAATTGTTTCAAAAGCTTTTATTAAATCAATGAACACTGCGACTGTACTTTTCTTTGACTTAGTTCTTCTTTCCAGTTCGATATGACATAATTTAACGCAGTTTCACAGGAGTGCCTTTCTCTGAAACCAGATTGTTCTTTCGTAAGTATTTTATTATTTTCAAGGTAGCTAACAAGTTGACTTTTTACGGCTAACTCTAAAATTGTTTCTAAATTTGGTAATGTGTTAATCGGTGTCAGATCTTCCGCTAGAACTGAATTTTTTACCTCCGAATAGGTACTATTGTTGATATTTGCCATGATTCAGGCACTATTCCAGCTCTGAGGGATTTATTTACAACTTCGGCATAGAAATGTCCCATATAGGATACCGAATCCTTAATAACTCCTTCAGAAAGAAGGTTCTTTCCACCAATTTTATTTTGAAATCGGTTAACTATCCGAGTTAACTCTTCAATGAAATTTCATTAAACTCTAGACATGTAGTCTTACTGGACTGCAAATTTTGGCCACTATCTAAACTTTCAATTCCTTGGTTAATATCAACAATAATATCAATAAAAAATGAGTTTAACGCTTCAGCTATATCCTCTGGGGTTTCATAAGTAATATCCTTTACAATTACCGTCTGTATATTGTCTTTCACTTCAGTTAGGTTTACTGCTTGTTTAAGATGCCTCCACATTGATTTGCTATCCGATCTATTTAAGTCAACCCTACTCTCCATATACTTAACTTTTTTTTTATAAGCTTTTTATAATACTTCGCAACATTGTTGTACTCTGTAAAATCACCCGTTGACAAAGCTTCGGACCGTAAGTGGTATTTTAGCTCGTTTATTTTGGTCAATTCGTGGTCGGTCGGACCACTTATTTCTCAGTTTTACGCTTTTGCTCTTCTCGATCGTCAATACCCCCCTACAATTGATTAGACAGGTACTTATGTAGTTGACCATGTCATCTACAATCATGCCGTTCAATATACTAAAGTCGCAATTTCTTAATAAATTTAAAAGGCTGTCGCCAGTATAATTATCCCAAGACGTTGAGGTAATCATCCTTCGCAAAGGATTTGAATTATTAACTTTGATGGAAAATGAGACTGTTTCGTGATCGGATATTCTATTATTTAGTAGTTTTACACAAGACTGTATGTTTGCATTTGTGTATAATATATCGATTTTTGTTTGTGACATTTCTGTAACTCTAGTATTAAAATTTATCATTTGTTTGATAGCGCAACGAGCGAAAACCTCATTTAATTTACAGCTGTGTGCGGAAGCTACATTTATGTTTACGTTAAAATCACCGATGCCGTTTGTGCATGCGACACCATGCGCTATCGACGTGCCCCGTCTTTACGGCCATGCAACCGCCACAACGTGCAGTCATCGCCCGGGCCCACCAATATTGCACCAACTGCTTGGACCTATCGCATACCACCAACAGATGTACGTCCACAGAGTGCTGTCACGTCCGTGGTCTCCACCACCATGCGCTCCTACATTGGGACACCGAGCGCCGCCAACATGCCGTAACGCCACCGCCATCATTCGCGCCACCGCGCTCATCTAGCCACCGCAGAACGAATGTGCCCTACCAATCGCAATCGGCCGCAGAAGCGTCCGGCCGCGCATCCTCCTCACGACGCAACCATCGCGCACCAGCCGTTGGCAGTCGCACCATCCGACGCACCGCAACAGGTTTGCGCACCTGTCACCTACAAAGGGAAAATCGGCAAACTTCTCCTCGAGGAGGCTCTGCGTGCCTCACGTTATACACCAGGCACTTTGTACGCCTAGGGGAGGCAGAATGTTTACGCGACCACACGTCCCAGCTTACATTTTATAACGTTATTAACATATGTATTTTAATTAGCGAGACTTGATCATATTGCTTTATACAATGGTTTTGTTTATTGATATTAGAGAAAAATTGCAAAGTTTACAAACGGCGATGGTTACTAGGACATGTTTCTGAATTTCACTTCTTCATCAGCTAGCTTCTCGGGAGCTGAGTATTGAACTCGAATCTCCAACATTCATACCAGTATAAAGGCAGAGACCTTTAACCACTACAGCCATATGAATGGCCCGCTGCTAGCGCAATTGGGTCTCTAAGTGTTGCCTTTGATGTTATTCCTTTTTTATTCACCATTTAGGTACATATAACTATATATGCTGTTTAATCCTAATGGTGTGGAATTTTTAGGTGCGCTTAAAAGTTTAGTAACAATGGATTTTGCAGCATTGCTTTTTTTATTGGCTTCTGCTGTTAGCTATTATATCAATGTTATCATCTGTATTTTAATTAGCGGGACTTGCTCGTATTGCTTTATACAACTGTTTTGTTATTGAAAATAGAGAAAAATTGCAAAGTTTACAAACGCAGATGGTCACTAGGACATGTTTCTGAATTTCACTTCTTCATCAGCTAGCTTTTTGGGAGCTGAGTATTGAACTCGAGTCTCCAACATTCCTACCAGTGTAAAGGCAGATGCCTTTAACCACTCAGCCATATGAGTTCCCCGCGCTGCTCGTTTTGAAATGGTCTCTAAGTGTTGCCTTTGTTGTTATTCCTTTTTTATTCATCATTTAGATACATAGTGGGTTAAGATACTTGTCTTGGATATCACGAGGTGCCCCTGCTTCTACTGATAATGGCGGATCTAGAGAGGACAACTCGATAAAACCCGCACACCTGAGTCATTGTGCCACGCTCAAGGGAGGAAGGACTCTGTTAAGTTTCAAGATCGGTACACAACGGTGATGAAATGGATTGTTAGAGCTTTTGATTTTGACTTTGTTTTTTTTTCTTGACTTGATGACCTTGGGCTGGTAGGTGCGGTATTCTGCCACCTCAGTAGGTTGGGGTAAAACCCTATCGAAACGGCTGGTAGGCGAATGCCGCACCTGCCCACGTCCCATTAAAACCGTGGCGGGCCTCAAGGTACGTTCCGGCTCCGTCGCCGTTAAGTTGGTGGTGTAGGTGCGGTTGCAAATTTTCCCGTTTAGCGTCCGGTCTGGCTCTGAACGCATTACCAATAAGGTAATGCGCCAACCCTCTCGTGGCCTCCCTGTGTAGCACACATAACCACGGGACCGTTGAAGGGTGACTACACAATCGGCTCCGGATAGCGGCCTTGAGGGGGGTACTTCTTCAACAAAAATAAAAAGGAGGGTAGGAGTGATGGCGAAGGTCGTCATGGTGCGAGGGACGCGACAGCGCGGAGAGCGCTCCGAAGGAGGTCGCTGGCAGCCATCCCCGTAGGTACGGGGTTGTGGAGGCGGGCGAAACCGACACCCAATGCAGACCCATATAGGGCTGTGACTTGGAAAGGGAGAGGTCCGGCGAATGCGACAGACCAGCCCAGCACCAGTAAGGGGGCCCTGTCGCGAGGAGCTTTCCCGAAGGGAGCCTGGGGTATAACCCTGTCAGGAAAGGTAGGCGAGCAATGATGCGTAGGAAAGCTCTGGGTGATCGGCACCTGGCCGAGAAGATCTTGGAGCGATACGGTGGAAGGAATGCAGCTTAGTTTTCTGAGAAGCATGCCCGGACGCTGGAGTGGGCCAGGAGCGTCTTAGCTGACGACGATCACACACCGGTGTCGAACGATGCTGGTGAGCAGCAGGGCTTGGGGGCTAGGAAGTGGCAAAGGTCGGATGAGCGGCATGCCTCAACGGCAAAAAGGGCCCGAGGAAAACGAAATCGTTAAACGAGCGGGCTCCGTCACCCTCGGTGTCCTGGATAGGAGTAGGAGGATGGTGCCATCTCCCGAGAGGAGTGGCTGTGGATCGCAAGCGCCATATCAGCGGCCTATATGACCGCCGTTATGGAGAGCCCAGGTCCGCGGTCATGCTTCGAATACTCGAGTTGATGCGTTAATCCATCCGAACCTTACGACGCATAACTGGAGGGTCCTCAGAGTAGAGGAGGCCGTTGGGCCACGTCGGAAAATGATGAATCTGCTAAACGCAGAGTCCACCGGTCCTCTCTCGGATATGAGGGGGGTTATCTCCTATGGTCTCGAGCGTGTGGTTCTCAAAATCTACCACGCCGATTCCAGGGGAGATGGCTCCTCTCCCATAGATTGTCCCCCATAGATCAGTGTTGGTCGTCTGGCTGATAGGGCAGAGGAGGAGCTCCTAGCCTCCGAGCGCGAATCATCGTTGGCGGGATCCGTCATCAGTGTAAATCGTCTGTTTGGTGGCTAGGAGGATGGAAATACATCAAATCAATTTTCAGCACTCTAAGGCGGCGTCTGCAAATTTGCTGATCTGCCTTAATAAAGCGGAGTGGATATAGTCCGTCCAGGAGCCGTGGCTGAGTAGTAACAGCAGAAATATTTCTGGATTAAGGACGGGAAAATTCAATACCTTGGTGCATGGGGAGGCAGGTAGGCTTAGATCCTGTGCGCTTGTTAAAAAGGAATTTAGAGCTTTTATTCTCTCTAGTTTCAGCAATACTGACGTAACCACGGTCTGCCTCCAGCGAGGCAGTAGTGGGTGGTCTCGGCGTACATGCCCCATGGGGACATAGCGGGACCACCACCAGCGATACTGGGCGAAATCACCGCAGAAGCAAGGCGGAGAGGTATTGGCGTTGATCATAGGTGCCGATGCTAATGCCCACCATAACATCTGGGGTAGCTCGGTTACGAACACCAGAGGTGAGTCTTTATTTAATTTTATTGGATATGAGGGACTTTTATGTATATGTAATAGGGGGTAGGACCCGACTTTTATTACTGCGGTAAGGGAGGAGGTGTTGGTTAGTAGAGAACTGGAAAATCGGATATCTGGCTGAAGGTTCTCAACGAGCACTCCTTCTCTGATCGCCGAAAAAAGCAATTCTGTAAAAATCCATTGTTACTAAGCTTTTAAGCGCGCCTAAAAATTCCACACCATTAGGATTAAACAGCATATAGAATATATGTACCTAAATGGTGAATAAAAAAGGTATAACAAAAAAGGCAACACTTAGAGGCCAATTGCAAACCGAGAAGCGGGGTATTCATATGGCTGAGTGGTTAAAGGCATATGCCTTTACACTGGTATGAATGCTGGAGATTCGAGTCAATACTCAGCTCCCGAGAAGCTAGCTGATGAAGAAGTTTATTAACATAGCATTTTCGACATAAGTGTGTATCGGTACATAAGTATTCATTGTAAAGTCATTATACAAGCAAAGTTCCCCATTCGTCGTATGTGCTATGTTCAATATTGTTGTTTATAGAAAATCACGGAAGCACCCCAACATTTTTCATTTTACTACGAATATAACAATCTTGTGAATTGCTGAATTGTTTGTATAGCCAATAAAATAAAACAAAAATTACCCTTTGTGGGTATTTGTTCCTTTTTTTCGATGTATTTTGATCCCAAACAAGAACATGGTGTGTCAGCCGTGACTCGGGTATCGACCGCGACGTTGCTACCCCTTTGGAAATATAATTACTGTTTCAAAACCATGACGCCAAGGCATTTTGTTACTTCTGCGGCAAATTTACGGCTTACAATGTGTTAACATAAAAAACATGTTGCCATACGTCTGTGTTGAACGGCTGTCGTGACAGGTATTAAGGAGATATAGTGGCAGCTCTGAGTAAAGTTCCTTTGCAGACCTGCAGCCTTTTCTAGTGTGTGTTTTATAAGATTATCCTAGGTATACCCTGCAAGAAAAGTATAGTACAAAGTATCTAGGAGTTATACTAGATAGTAAGTTGCCGTGGAAACTCCATCTGGAAGAGAGAGCGAAGAAAGCCTCCCGGCACTCTATGCATGCAAGAGGATGCTAGGATGCACGTGGGGCCTATCACCCAAACTCTCTCATTGGGTATTTGGGGTTCTTGTTTGGTGGACAGCCACACAAAAGAGTACGTTTACCAAAAACTTGAGAGGGTAAGCAAAGTATCTATGATTAGCATAACGGGAGCCTTAAAAAACTACCCCGACAGCAGCATTGTATGCTGCCTGCAGACCTAAGGGCCGAAAACATCGCGTTAGCAACTGCAACAAGGCTCAAGGCCTCGCGGCAGCTTGAGTGCAGACCTTATGGCCACAGCGGTATAGCGCCATCTAATATCGGGCAAGCGGAATATATGGTTCCGTGCCCGAGCTTCGAAAGAGATATTGGGGTCACAATTGAGCCGGAGTGTGGGTCCCAGGGTTTAGAAACGGCAGAACATACTATACACGTGTATACGGATGGTTCCAAATTAATGAAAGGGGTTGGGTCTGCTGTTTACTGTGTCGACCCAGAAATAAGTAAATCTTAAACGTTGCCAGATTAGTGCAGCGTTTTTCAGGCGGAAATTATAGCAGTGAAGAAAGCAGCAAAAATTATGGATGAACCGAGCTAAAGCTGCAGTCGCGACAATATATGTATTGAGAGTCAGGCTGCGATTGAGGCAACAATCTCACACAGTACTTCATCAAGAAGTGTTCTGGAATGCAAAGAAGCATTGGAAAAACTTCGCTTAGCCCGGACCATACATCTTTACTGGGTTACCGGTCATAAAGGGATAGAAGGTAACGAAAAGGCGGATGAGTTGGCAAAAGAGAGTGCAACACTCGCTCAGTCGACGATAGACGTCCCAATCCGATTGGGAGATATCAAAAGGAGAAAGGAGTTGCATATGATCCTTCAAACAGGAAAGGGTGGACAAAAGCGCGGGGCTGCACAATTTCTTTGCACATGCCAACGATATTAGACTCACAATGTGGCTCATATCCCTTAAGAGAAAAGACTTAAGGCTCACGATGGGCATACTTACTGGACACTGCCTTCTGGCGTCAGATGCCTATAAGTTAGGCCTGTTGTTGTTCCTTTTGTAGCAGTGCTTTGCCCCATCCAATAGGTGCGACCAATCACAAATTGTCATCACTGTCCTCTAAAAGCAGTCCAAGGAAACTTGCTGTTTCAATAGGGGTGGACCATAGGCGTTGGTTCCACAATACAATTGAAGAGATGGTTTGTGTCATATGGGGCACATTGCAAGCAGGACATACATTTTGTATGTCGGCCATTTGCTTTGTAAGTGGTCCTGAGCGTTCCTTTATCTTTACCCCAAGTGCTGCCAGCAAGAGATTGAGGATTTTATTACGGCTCTGGATTTTCGGTACATTTGCATGCTGTCCAAAATGTATATAGATCTTGATCGAACGTCAGACCGAAGATTTTAGGGTGTAAGACAGTCGCTAGCGTGGTGGCATCGACGTGGGGAAAGGGGAGACCCTTCAAGGTCTTGCAGTAACGTGCCATATTTGACCGTATCAAAAGCTTTTGACAGGTCTAACACAACGAGTATTGTCCTATGGTGGGGGTTTTGATTTAATCCGCAATTTATCGGAGTGCTAATGGCATTAAGCGCGGTGGTAGTGCTATGTAATTTTCGGAAGCCATGCTGATGATTTGCTAGTTGCAAATTTGCATTAAAGAAGGGAAGCAGAATGGATTCAAGTTTATTCGCTTCTGGCGATATCTATCGGACGATAAGAATCTCCTATATTAGTTGGTTTCCCAGGCTTTAGTAGTGGAACCACATTGGCCATTTTCCATTTTTCGGGGGACGAAGGTGGAAAGGGACAAGTTGAAGACATGCACTAAATAATTAAATTCCTCTTTGCCTAGGTTTTTAAGCACCGGCATGGCTATGCCGTCTGGGCCCATTGCTTTAGATGACTAAGCATGAGCGATGGTATCCTCAACCTCTTTGGCGGTGATGTTAACTGGGGGACGCGCTGCATTTATGCTTGTGTACGTGTCTGTTGGCCCGCCGTTTAGCTTTGTCAACCGTAGAATGCATTACATATTGTCGGCCAAAAAGCGATCGCGCATTTTTCGCATCCGACAGCACTTTATCGCCAAAGGCGATGGAGATTGTCATTGTGCTTAGATGGATTCAATAGGGACTTTACGGTGGACCAAAGTTTACCCACAACGGAGGAAAGAGGTTAGAATTCTTTAAAAGCTCCTCATATTTCGCCAGCTTGTGTTCATCCACATGCAATCTGATGCCTTGGTTTATATTCCTAATTTGGGGGTGCCGGGGCCGTGCTGTCTTATGAGGTTACGTTCTCTCGCTAAATTTGCGGCCTCCGCCGGAAAATGAGGCCAGTTTTCCGGAATTCTTCCGGCGGGAATAAAACGAGCCGATGTGGATTTAATGACCTTGCGGAAAGCACGTTCCCTTGGCGGTCATCAGTCGGGTTAGGGAGGGCAGCAAAGCGATTGTCTGTAAAGGAATTGTAGTCTTTCCTTTCTTAAAGTTGATGAAAGTGCGGTTCTCTCTCTCGCTCACTGCTGAACCCTTTTTCCAAACTGAAGTTAAGTGGCACATCTTGGTTCTCATAATACATCACCCTTCTCTGCATATCGATCTTGATGTCATGGTTGTTATGCTCTTAGTATAACCAATTAATATAAAATTTATTGCAGTAATAATAATATAATTTATTGAAAATAAGTTTAAGGAAAATGATGTTTTAAAATTGATAGAAAATTGATATATAAAAATTTTGAACATTCAGTGAAATCAAAAGAAAATATAACTAATAAATTAAATTTTTCGTATAACATATCTAAGTGGTACAATAAACAAGTACCACTACATTACTCCCCCTCCAGTGAAACATATAAATAAGTATTAAGTATATTCTTTAAAACAAAAGCAACAAAACTAATTAATATTAAAAGTAACCCTTTTAATTGTTTGTGCAGATTCAGTTGAAAAATTAGATGATATATGAGCAGGTTTTAAATGATTTATTGACACAGCTTTAATAACATTAGCTTTCTGAATTCTAAAGGTATTTTTTATGTTTCGATACGACTTTATAAGGTCCTTCATAAGGCGGATTAAGTCCTGAAGTCTGATTAACTTTTACAAAAACATATTCACATTCCTCAAGAGATTTTGGAACATAACTCACATCTTTATTATGATGTAAAATTTTTGTTCTAACTCTTGAAAAATGATCTCTTAATTTTTTAATAGTATTATGTACGGAATTTTCATCATTTCTAGAAACGGACTAATTCTCCAGGAACTCGAATACTTTGTCCATAAACTAACTCAGCAGGGGACGATTTTAAATCCTCTTTCACTGCAGTACGTAACCCTAATAAAATAATAGATAATATTTCTGTCCAATGAATTGAATCTCCTGAAGCTATAGTTGAAGTTTTGAGTTGACGATGGAATCGTTCTATCATGCCATTAGCTTGTGGATGATAAGCAGACGTTTGAATTTTATGTGAACCAAGAACCAAATCGGTATTGGGTATATCAATTTTCTGTATAGGAGGCTTAGTATATCTTGAAATTTTCGATTGTTGACAAGAAATACAATTTGAGACCCATTCATTTATATCCTTCCGCATATTAGGGAAAAAATATTTTGATTGAATTAAACGCCTGGTCGCACGAACCCCTGGATGTGACAAAGAGTATAATTTTGAAAAAATTATTTCTCTCATGGAATTCGGAACATAAAGGGCGTGGTATTGAACCCGAAATATCACACCAAATTTTAAAATTATGGATTGGAATTAAAATTTGTTTTAAATTATTCTTCGATAGTGTAGAAGATACTTGATTTTTAAGAGTCTCATCAGTTTGTTGTTCAACAACACAAAGTATCAAAATGAATATCTTTGCTGAAAGTGAATCTATTTCTGGAAACCATTCGTGAATTCTGCTATA
>JARSSU010005156.1:0-15055 GCA_029619165.1 Eurosta solidaginis | reverse complement strand
TTTTTTTTTTTGTGATGGCATCATCGCCATGAACAAGTCCAATTTCACAACTATCTGTAACAGATGTCGCAGTGCTGTGAATATCAATTGGCAAGACCAGATTGAAGTAGGAATAATGAAGACAAACAAAAAACCGCTGTGGTGGCTGAATGGTTATAGCAGCGGCGCCTAAACGTTGCCGATGAAGATTTAGCAGTTCCCGAAATGGATCTATACAACGAGCTTCTGGCAGTTTCTATTGACAATACCTGCCTCAATATATACCTACTCGACAAACTCCATTTACTCGTGAACAAAAATACAGGACAAATGACAACAACAGATCAGAACGACAATCGACACTGATGATGGCACAACGCCGAAACCGGTTTGTTCAAAACCAAATTTGACAAGGGCATGACGGAAAATCGTTCCAATATACATCAAAAAACGCTGTGGTGGCTGAATGGTTATAGCAGCGGCGCCTAAACGTTGCCGATGAAGGAATTTAGCAGTTCCCGAAATGGATCTATACAACGAGCTTTGGCAGTTGTCTAAATTTTTTCTTTCTTCTATTCTAATTTAAAAATTTTTTCAATTAAGAAAAAATATATTATAACAATAATAATGATAAAATAATTATTGTTAGGCCTTGAGCTCGATTCAAACTCGCGATCTTACAAATCAGTAGGCCGATATAACAACAAAAATTGTTAATACATCCCAGAGCACGGGGAAAAAGTGTCAATAAAATATGACACTATGGCATCA
This sequence comes from Eurosta solidaginis, assembly GCA_029619165.1. Taxonomy (NCBI): domain Eukaryota; kingdom Metazoa; phylum Arthropoda; class Insecta; order Diptera; family Tephritidae; genus Eurosta; species Eurosta solidaginis. The sequence continues at coordinate 14,305 of JARSSU010005156.1, read as the reverse complement.
TCGCCATAAACAAAGTCCAATTTTCACAACTATTCTGTAACAGATGTCGCAGTGCTGTGAATATCAATTGGCAAGAACCAGAATTGAAGTAGGAATAATGAAGACAAACAAAAAACCGCTGTGGTGGCTGAATGGTTATAGCAGCGGCGCCTAAACGTTGCCGATGAAGGAATTTAGCAGTTCCCGAAATGGATCTATACAACGAGCTTTGGCAGTTGTCTAAATTTTTTCTTTCTTCTATTCTAATTTAAAAATTTTTTCAATTAAGAAAAAATATATTATAACAATAATAATGATAAAATAATTATTGTTAGGCCTTGAGCTCGATTCAAACTCGCGATCTTACAAATCAGTAGGCCGATATAACAACAAAAATTGTTAATACATCCCAGAGCACGGGGAAAAAGTGTCAATAAAATATGACACTATGGCATCATCGCCATAAACAAAGTCCAATTTTCACAACTATTCTGTAACAGATGTCGCAGTGCTGTGAATATCAATTGGCAAGAACCAGAATTGAAGTAGGAATAATGAAGACAAACAAAAAACCGCTGTGGTGGCTGAATGGTTATAGCAGCGGCGCCTAAACGTTGCCGATGAAGGAATTTAGCAGTTCCCGAAATGGATCTATACAACGAGCTTTGGCAGTTGTCTAAATTTTTTCTTTCTTCTATTCTAATTTAAAAATTTTTTCAATTAAGAAAAAATATATTATAACAATAATAATGATAAAATAATTATTGTTAGGCCTTGAGCTCGATTCAAACTCGCGATCTTACAAATCAGTAGGCCGATATAACAACAAAAATTGTTAATACATCCCAGAGCACGGGGAAAAAGTGTCAATAAAATATGACACTATGGCATCATCGCCATAAACAAAGTCCAATTTTCACAACTATTCTGTAACAGATGTCGCAGTGCTGTGAATATCAATTGGCAAGAACCAGAATTGAAGTAGGAATAATGAAGACAAACAAAAAACCGCTGTGGTGGCTGAATGGTTATAGCAGCGGCGCCTAAACGTTGCCGATGAAGGAATTTAGCAGTTCCCGAAATGGATCTATACAACGAGCTTTGGCAGTTGTCTAAATTTTTTCTTTCTTCTATTCTAATTTAAAAATTTTTTCAATTAAGAAAAAATATATTATAACAATAATAATGATAAAATAATTATTGTTAGGCCTTGAGCTCGATTCAAACTCGCGATCTTACAAATCAGTAGGCCGATATAACAACAAAAATTGTTAATACATCCCAGAGCACGGGGAAAAAGTGTCAATAAAATATGACACTATGGCATCATCGCCATAAACAAAGTCCAATTTTCACAACTATTCTGTAACAGATGTCGCAGTGCTGTGAATATCAATTGGCAAGAACCAGAATTGAAGTAGGAATAATGAAGACAAACAAAAAAACCGCTGTGGTGGCTGAATGGTTATAGCAGCGGCGCCTAAACGTTGCCGATGAAGGAATTTAGCAGTTCCCGAAATGGATCTATACAACGAGCTTTGGCAGTTGTCTAAATTTTTTCTTTCTTCTATTCTAATTTAAAAATTTTTTCAATTAAGAAAAAATATATTATAACAATAATAATGATAAAATAATTATTGTTAGGCCTTGAGCTCGATTCAAACTCGCGATCTTACAAATCAGTAGGCCGATATAACAACAAAAATTGTTAATACATCCCAGAGCACGGGGAAAAAGTGTCAATAAAATATGACACTATGGCATCATCGCCATAAACAAAGTCCAATTTTCACAACTATTCTGTAACAGATGTCGCAGTGCTGTGAATATCAATTGGCAAGAACCAGAATTGAAGTAGGAATAATGAAGACAAACAAAAAACCGCTGTGGTGGCTGAATGGTTATAGCAGCGGCGCCTAAACGTTGCCGATGAAGGAATTTAGCAGTTCCCGAAATGGATCTATACAACGAGCTTTGGCAGTTGTCTAAATTTTTTCTTTCTTCTATTCTAATTTAAAAATTTTTTCAATTAAGAAAAAATATATTATAACAATAATAATGATAAAATAATTATTGTTAGGCCTTGAGCTCGATTCAAACTCGCGATCTTACAAATCAGTAGGCCGATATAACAACAAAAATTGTTAATACATCCCAGAGCACGGGGAAAAAGTGTCAATAAAATATGACACTATGGCATCATCGCCATAAACAAAGTCCAATTTTCACAACTATTCTGTAACAGATGTCGCAGTGCTGTGAATATCAATTGGCAAGAACCAGAATTGAAGTAGGAATAATGAAGACAAACAAAAAACCGCTGTGGTGGCTGAATGGTTATAGCAGCGGCGCCTAAACGTTGCCGATGAAGGAATTTAGCAGTTCCCGAAATGGATCTATACAACGAGCTTTGGCAGTTGTCTAAATTTTTTCTTTCTTCTATTCTAATTTAAAAATTTTTTCAATTAAGAAAAAATATATTATAACAATAATAATGATAAAATAATTATTGTTAGGCCTTGAGCTCGATTCAAACTCGCGATCTTACAAATCAGTAGGCCGATATAACAACAAAAATTGTAAAATTTTTTTATTACCTTTTTTTTACAAAATGAATTTGTTTAAACACAGTTTTACAAAATGAATTTGTTTAAAGAGGTTTTAGCAAATATAACGGTTTTTACAAGATAAACATCAAAATTAGATACTACGGAAATAATAAAATGAGACCCTGAATTTAAATTTATTAATAGTTTTGCATAATTAATAGGCTAGTTTGCAACAAATGTTTAATAAACAAATTAATTTGAAGAATCAAGCGATGTGAGTCTCTTCAGAATTCAATTTCGAAAATTTTTGTGTAAACATTGTTGCAATCGGTAGATTTTTCGAACCTGTAAGCATTGTGAATGATGACAAAGTGTGATCTCTTCTGCATAAACGTCAAAATTCCAAAGTGATTGGATCACCTGATTCGTATTTGACTATCGCTGTCTCATTCTGTATCTCATTCTATCACCCGCTGAGATAGGCGCCGCCATATTGTACAGCCTGTCAAAACGCTGAAAAGTAGCCATATTGAACAGCCTGTCAGGCAGTTGACAGATAAGAGATCACACTTTGTCATCATTCACAATGCCTGTAAGTGGTTTTGAATGAAATTAGTGCTTAATCCCCAATGTGCGCCAGTGGAAAATTTGCCCAAGAGCAGCACGAACCAAATCACCGCACTACCAACACCAAAGCGGCGCAAAATGTAACTTTTTTCACTTCTAGGATGCTAAAAGCCCAAAAAAAAATGTTCTCCAATCTCAAAAAAGTTTTGACATCCGACAGATTGATAACCAACTGTTAAGAAAATGTATACACAGCAAAGTAAATAACCCACGATCACCATGATAAGCATTATGAAACTTGGATAATTGAAACAAGTGTAAAAATCATTTCACGGTCCAAAATTGTTGACTAAATTTGTGGCCACGTAGTGGATTTGTCGATAACTGTTTTGACTTCAAGCTATTTTATTTAACATACTTGGGTAGTCTATAACAGCACTGATAAGTTTCAGCCGCGTAGGCATTTTTTTAATTAGCAGCCACTAAAAGCTTGGTAAGCTTAGAAAATTTTTCGTTCTCAATAGAATAAAACTTGCCCGATTCCGTCCAATTCCATTTAACGAATACATAGACATTAAAGGGAATTTGATATAGTTTCAGATAAAAAAAAACCATTGCGAAATTTTGCGTTTATCTTTGTAATCGCCAACTTAAGGTCTATATGCCCTCGCTCACTTATGCAGCGTAGTGACCTAACAATGGAATGTCCTCAATTCAAGTCTACAATACTAGATCACAAAACAAGACAGTTATACATGAAATTGTAAAAACCCAGAAAAGGAAACTTGTGCACTGAATAGCCTTCATTGTTTGTCATATGAGTTTTCCCATTGTTAACGAGTTGTGCACTTATCCCATCAACTTATGTTATGTATGCACGCCTACCTGAGGGTCGTCTATTATGGGTGATACCTCTAAGCAATTGGGTGCTTCGGGAAGGCCCGACGAGAGGGGAGGGGGAATGGGGGGATTCCACCCGACCCGGGGTTTCTGATGGGGCCCGCGATTTAGATGTACTAAGAAATTTTTTTAATTCAGGAGAGTTTTTAGTTATTCCATGTGCAATTTTTAAGCCGAATTTCAAAAGCAACGAATATCTGCATTTCGTTTTAATTTCACTCGAAAACTAAATAAAAAAACTCGAAAACAACTGATATTTTCTGAGCGGAATATAAAAATTACCGTAATTGTAATCAATGGATTAATGTAAATTAAAGTGACTGCGTAAATGCACACTATTCTGATATCACGCACAATTGTGTTCACCATTCAGGTTCAGCATCCGATTCGACTATTGATAATGATTTTTTGCCTGGACCTTCGAACGGTGAGGAGACAATGAAAACATCAAACAAAAATATATGTTTACATGAATCCGAAATCATAAAGTTTCATGGTGACACTGATGAAGGTTCATCTTCAAAAATTCTTCCAACAATACCACCAACTCTGTATCAAAGTCCAGATTATTTAAACAACTTCGACATCGGTACCGTGAATTATGAGTTTTTGCGATCTGAAGAAGTCAACGAAATAATCCGTTGAGGCCATCAAAAGTGTCCTGCTATTTTTCGACGTGCTCGTCATGACGAGGCATTTCCTACCTCGTTGTTAAACAGAATCTTGCCAAATGGAGAGAAAGTGGAGCGTGACTGGTTGGTGTGGAGTGCCAGTAGCAATTCTTTGTATTGCCTACCATGTCGTCTGTTAAGCACCAATACTTCAAATCGACCTGTCCTGGCGGTTACTCGAAACTCCAGGTGTTGAAGAAGCTGTACGATAAACTTCCATCACACGAAAATACTCAAGATCACATTAAATGTTATATTTAATGGCGATCTTTACAAAATCTAATTCAAAAGGAGGCTACGATTGATACACTTATCAATGAACAGCTAATCACTGAAACTCAAAAGTGGAAAGAAATTTTATATAGAATTTGGACGCTATTTTATTTTTGGGTGAAAGAGGCATAGCTTCCAGAAGCGAAAGCATATATCTTGGTGAAAAAACAATGGACATTTTTTGAGCATGTTAGAACTCATAAACCATTATGATCCGGTACTTAGAGATCATTTGGAGAAAGTTAGGATTTCACAAAAGCAGCACAAACATTTACAAGTTCACTATCTTTCTGCAGACATTCAGAACGAGTTTGTAGAAACTTGTGCAAAGCACGTGAGGGAAACTATATTAGATCAAGGCAAGAAAGCCAAGTATTTTGCCCTTATCGTTGATACTACGCCTGATGCTAGTCACGTTGACTACGTTCATTTTGCGCTACCTCCATTTCAATGGAAAGTAACAAATTTTACAATTCAAAAACGGTTTTTGGCTTTCGCGGATCGTAACCAAAAAACTGGTCAAAATCGCTGATTTAATGTGCCATACTCTAGGTAAACATGAAATCCCATTAAAAGATTGTCGTGCACAAGGGTACGATAACGGCGCCAATATGAAAGGAGCTTACAGTGGAGCACAACGTCACATCTCGACAAAAACTCGAATGCTGATTACTCACCTTGTGCAACCTACAGTCTTAATTTATGTGGTGTTGATGCTGCAGAATCTTGTACGGCTGCAATTACTTTCTTCGGAGTTGTACAAAGATGTTTTACTATTTTCAGCAGCCGTCCACAGCGATGGGACATCCTCAGACGAGCGGGATGGCGTAGAAGTTCGCATGTGGTCAGGCCCGGCAGAACGCTTTCACCCCGGGTGGGTATTTGTCATTAGATGACGAACCAATGATACGTCTACAAAAAAAAACAAAAAATAAGGAAGATTAAGTTCGGGTGTAACCGAAAATTACATACTCAGTTGAGAGCTATGGTGACAACATACGGGAAAATAACCATGTAGGAAAATGAATCGAGGGTAGCCCTGGAATGTGTTTGTATGACATGTTTATCAAATGAAAGGTATTAAAGAGTATTTTATGAGGGAGTGGGCCATAGTTCTATAGGTGGACGCCATTTAGGGATATCGCCATAAAGGTGGACCAGGGCTGACTCTAGAATTTGTTTGTACGATATGGGTATCAAACGAAAGTTGTTAATGAGAATTATAAAAGGCGTGGGCTCAGTTCTATAGGTGGACGCCTTTTCGAGATATCGCACATAAAGGTGGATAAGAGTTCACTCTAGAATTTGTTTGTACGATATGTGTATCAAATGAAAGGTGTTAATGAGTATTTTAAAAGGGAGTGGTCCTTAGTTCCATAGGTGGACGCCGTGTCGAGATATCGCCATAAAGGTGGATCGGGGGTGACCCTAGTATTTGTTTGTACGATATGGGTATCAAATGAAAAGGGTTAATGAGTATTTTAAAAGGGAGTGGGCCTTAGTTCTATAGATGGACGCCTTTTCGAGATATCGCCATAAAGGTGGAACTGGGGTGACTCTAGAATGTGTTTGTACGATATGAGTATCAAATTAAAGGTACTAATGAGGGTTTTAAAAGGGAGTGGTGGTAGTTGTATATGTGAAAGCGTTTTCCAGATATCGACCAAAATGTGGACCAGGGTGACCCAGAACATCATCTGTTGGATACCGCTAATTTATTTATATATGTAATACCACATATGTAATTAATACTGCCAAGATTTCAAGTGTTTTTTATTTCGTCCTGCAGAAATTTTTCATTTTCTTCTACTTAATATGGTAGGTGGCACACCTAATTTACAAAGTTTTTTTCTAAAGTTATATTTTGCGTCAATAAACCAATCCAATTACCATGTTTCATCCCTTTTTTACGTATTTGGTATAGAATTATGGCATTTTTTTTATTTTTCGTAATTTTCGATATCGAAAAAATGGGCGTGGTCATAGTCGGATTTCGGCAATTTTTTATACCAATACAAAGTGAGTTCAGATAAGTACGTGAACTGAGTTTAGTAAAGATATATCGATTTTTGCTCAAGTTATCGTGCTAACGGCCGAGCGGAAGGACAGACGGTCGACTGTGTATAAAAACTGGGCGTGGCTTCAACCGATTTCGCCCTTTTTCACAGAAATAAGTTATCGTCCTAGAATCTAAGCCCCTACCAAATTTCACAAGGATTGGTAAATTTTTGTTCGACTTATGGCATTAAAAGTATCCTAGACAAATTAAATGAAAAAGGGCAGAGCCACGCCCATTTGAAATTTTCTCTTTATTTTTGTATTTTGTTGCACGATATTATTACTGGAGTTGAATGTTGATATAATTTACTTATATACTGTAAAGATATTAAATTTTTTGTTAAAATTTGACTTAAAAAAATTTTTTTTTAAAAGTGGGCGTGGTCATTCTCCGATTTTGCTAATTTTTTATTAAGCATACGTATAGTAATAGGAGTAGCGTTTCTGCCAAATTTCATCATGATATCTTCAACGACTGCCAAATTACAGCTTGCAAAATTTTTAAATAAAAAAAAATAAAAAAAAATTTTTAAATTACCTGTTTTAAAAGTGGGCGGTGCCACGCCCATTGTCCAAAATTTTACTAATTTTCTATTCTGCGTCATAAGATCAACTCACCTACCAAGTTTCATCGCTTTATCCATCTTTAGTAATGAATTATCGCACTTTTTCGGGTTTTTCGAAATTTTCGATATCGAAAAAGTGGGCGTGGTTATGATCCGATATCGTTCATTTTAAATAGCGATCTGAGATGAGTGCTCAGCAAACCTACATACCAAATTTCATCAATATACCTCAAAATTTACTGAAGTTATAGTGTTAACGGACGGACGGACGGACATGGCTCAATCCAATTTTTTTCGATCCTGATGATTTTGATATATGGAAGTCTATATCTACATATCTCGATTCCTTTATACCTGTACAACCAACCGTTATCCAATCAAAGTTAATATACTCTGTGAGCTCTGCTCAACTGAGTATAAAAAGGTCGTCAGAGCAAAGGTGACCAGTTTGTCACCCTGACAATTGCAACTCGCCGGGAAAGAGCCAGAGTAGCAAAAATAGTCGTTTTTTCAACTTAATGTGGAAAATATGGAAAATCCATATTGAAACAATTATTTTGGCTTTGAGTGCTTTTCACCAGCTTACTATGACTACACTCATTTAAATGAATTTGTTCACATAGACAAAATTGAGCAACGCGAAAGTGAAAGCAGAGTAGAAATATGTGCATCTCTCATCTTTTTGAGTGCGTCGTTAATCAGCTGATGTGAATAAACGTATCTAATTGAAAATACTTCGTATTATAATTTTAATAACTTCGTCAGACAACATAATAATATAGTTTTCAATAATTCTCAACAAAAACAAACGATTTCCACGCTCATTGTAGCAAGCACACTTTTCATTTGCGATTTGTCGAAACTCACTTAACGACAAAGCAAACGCGAAATTGTATGTAAATGGGCTATTAAAAATACTACAGTAGCAATTATTTTCGTCGGAACATTTTATTATTTTTTCGATGCAGAAAAACACTCTTGAAAAAAAAGTATTCAAATATACTTGGATATCACGAAGATTCAGTACTTTCAAAAATGCTACTTACGCAATGCAAATACATTAGATCGTTTGGAATTTTGCGAAATAAACTTATTCAACAATGTTTCCAAATCAAGTTCATCAGTCCTGTCGTGGTAAACATGTAGGATAGCAATATGATTAAGTCTATTCTGCAACATTGTTGATCGCAAATATGTTTTGAGTTGACGAAGAACAGAAAAGCTCCGTTCATTTGAGCAAGATGACCCTGGTATTGTCAGGAGCGAACGAACGAAAGGCACATACTCCGGAATAAGCCCTTTAGTCCATTCGATTTTTTGCAAGAAATTTACAACTTCTCTCAAATTATTCGCCTTTTCATTTGCCTTTTCATAAGTTGTAAAAACATGTCTCTGTCGCTCAGTAAACTTCCTTTGTCAAAATCGTCTTTATAAAATTTTACAATACAATCAATATCTGCAGACTGACCCACTGCGAATCGTTCCAGCAATTTGAAAAATCGCGCTGAATAATTTTCGAATCTACTTTTCAGCGACGCAATCAATTGATCAAAAACTTCAAAGTATGATTTTCTAAAAAAATCTTCTGGTGTTTTGACTTGCGAGACTTCAGCTGTACCTTGCTCAAAACTCTTTGGGATTTTTCGTTGCCGTGGAATTTGAGGTTCGTTCAGTTCGAGGTCAGCAACTATTTGAACGCTTTTTTTTTCAAATATCTTCGAATCTAGAATCACGAGAATCATAAAGAACATCTGAACATTCAAAAATGAATTGCAATCGGCGCTGTCGATTTCCTCATCTACAGATCGGTCGTAGAAAAATTGCATCAACTCTGCATAGTTTGCCTTTACGACCTTCAGACTTTTTTTCTTACCACCCATCTGTAAAATTAAAAAAAAATATATATATATATACCCCAATCATGATAATATAAAGTTTTTAGTTTATTTTCTATACCTAGTCGGACAATATTCTGCAAGCGGGGGTAAATCTTTGTGGCTCTTTTCCTCCGCGGCATTCTGCAACTCCATGAACTGTGCAACGCGTTTTGGAGAGACTCTGACAAAATTTATCAGTTCTTTTATTGTCCCAATAAATTTTCTTGCGGGTAGAATTTTCTCGATTTTGTTTTGAGCAACTTGATTAAAGTTATGTGCATTGCAATGCACGAATAAGGCTCGTGGTTCTGCTTTAAGAATCTGTTTTTGCAACTCTGAAATCCTGCCTGAAACATTCCATGGCCCATCCTAACACTGACCCCTGACTTTGGAAAGAAGTAGTTGGTTTTTTTCGAAAATTTCACTGACGAGGTTGAATGAAGCTGTTGCCTTAGTGTCAGGAGTTGAAAAAAAATTAAATAAAATTTTCGCTTGCTGTTAGATTTTCTGAAACGGTTCTAAGGCAGACGGAGACTTGTTCATTTCGAGATACATCAGAAATTTCATCTAAAGAAATCGAAAAATATTCGGTGTGTTTCGTTTCGTCCATGATTTCCGATAATACAGTAGTGGCCATAAGTTGGACAATTTCATTTTGACTTTCATGACGAAGCCATTTGTGACCATCCCTCTGCAGCCAGGATTTCAATTCCACCACGTCTTCTGCGCGAGACTTCAAAAGCATCATGAAATTGGAGTTTTCGTCATTATTATCTCCTCCCATAGGCAAGCCCTGTTTCGCTAATGATTTTAATGTGCTGACTACTTTCAGTAATGCTGTCCGGTTCTCCATCCTTTGTTATGAGTGCGTTGTTGACATTTGTTGCACCACGTTAACTTTTGCAAAGTTTCCTAATGCATCAGCGCAATTAAGATGTAGGGTACCCGTCGAATGAACTTTCAGCCGCTTTGATCCGTGCTTCCAATTTGAAAAACCCTCGTCGACCCAACCTTACTTCGATTGCATGGAACGAGTGTCAAAACTGATTTACGAGTTGCGTTCGTATGCTTCTGTGCAGATAGTGCAGATTCTTTTATATATTATGTTGAGTTGAAGCCATGGGTACAGCTCCTGCCAACGTTTGAAGATTGCAGGAAGCGAAGAAATTCCCACATTCAGCTCTGATAAAAAAAAACCATTCCAAACTGCTGTTGAATTTCTATATATTTTATCATAAATGTTTGATTTTATAATATTTTTCCTATATTTGTTATTCCTTTATTTTGTTGTTATATCATACTTATTTATCACAATTATTGTTATTATAGGCTTTTATTTACTTTCACTTGGCTGTTGTTTGTAATCAAATCTTGCAAGTTAAATTTGATACACTTCTCGGTGTCCGATTCAGCTGAAATTTTGCACACATGTCTAAGTTCTTTGTTTAGAGGGATGGTGAATAACCTAAAACGGCTCAAGAACGACGTAACTTCGCTTTGTTTGTATATACAACGAACGTAGAAGTGAGGGTGTTATCGCTCAATGTTGCATACTGTTGAAGACGTGATCCAGTTTTCGGACTAAGTCCGCCTCCCTCCGTCTGGCAACACCCGGCCAGTGCGGCCAAGCACAAGTGCAGCTCAGCTGTGCTTGCCGACCACCACCGCGCTCACGCTCAGTTTACTTTTATCTTAACTACCAACCCGCAAACACGCATCGATCGTGCTCGCTCGCTCGCTAATCGATTTTTGAATACCGCCCGCTCGCCGTCGCGCAATTATTATTAGTTCTTTTCAATTTAAATTAAATTAAAATTATAATTGGATTGATTTAAATATTTGTAAGTGCTTTTTTCTTACGTGAACTAAAGTAATAAAAATAATAGTTAAAACTTAAAACTAACGCGTTCCACCTTTTTACTTTGAGAGTGATTAGTGACCCAAAAATAAACATGGTCCTTTGTTGTTGAAAAGGCCAGCGACCAAAAAATAAAAAAATTAATAAAAGAATTTTTTAAAACAAACAAATATAAAAAAAAATTGTACATACGGTTCGGCACGGAAATAAAAATTTATACAAAAAGTGCTACGAATAAAAATTATTTCAAATAAATTGGACAAAACATACATACATGAATACATAAAGAACTTAAACATACAAAGTAAGAAATATCAAAAAATTTAAAAAATTGATACATACAAACAAGAAGCAAACATTAGGGTGGTAAAAACAAAAAAAATTATTTTAAAAAACACGATTACAATTTTTATTTACAAAAAACAACAGAATAACTATTATACATTGAAATTTAAATAACGTTTAAATTTACAAAACAAAAAATACCTAAAGTGAAGAAACAAGAAGTAATATTTGCGAAAAACGCGAAAACTGAAATAAAAGGAAAAAGTTTTTTCACTAATCAAAATAAAATAAAAATTTCTGATTAAAATATATACATATATACACAGAAAAACAGAAAGGGTGGTGAAAAAAGAACAGGTTTTGAAAAAAGGGAAAAAAACCAAAACTAATTTCAAAAAATTATCGAAAAATTTACAGAACGCAAACAAAATTGGAAAATTTTTAAGAAAATAATTTTTTTGAGAATAAATATAAAATTTAAATAAAAAGAAAGTTTTGTACAAAAAGTTGGTGACGGTGAAAAGAAAAATAGAAGCTTAAAGGAAATAGAGATAGTTTTGAAAAAAAAACAAGAAAATTTAAAAAATTTAAAATTTTTTGAAAATAATATTTTAATTAAATTGTTAAAAACACAAACACGAGCACTCATCAAAAGAAAGTTTTATTACCAAAAAAAAACAAGTAAGGACGGGACTGTCTTCGACTATGCCGAAGGCTTCATACCTTTCATGAATGGGGCTGAACAACAGATGGACAGATGTACATAATAAACGATTTTAAGATAAATATAAACAAGTAAGAACGGGACTGTCTTCGGCTGTGCCGAAGACTTCATACCTTTCATGAATGGGGCTGAACAATAATCTTATCCCGTTCGTAATCTCCGAATAATCGGATGTATAAGATAAGAAATATATAGTGAACAGATCTACATATTACCTTAAAGATTTTTAAGATAAATATAAAATAAAAAACGGGTAGGTACTTTGTGTGAGGATGCAAAGTTTCAGGTTTTTTGTGGTCTGCGTGTAAAAACTATGACTACGAATCACGTATTTCAAAAATATATGACGAAAACGTAACTATTTGATGAAATTTGATGAATTTTGAAGATTCTAGCCGTAAAAAAGGGGTCAAAATGACAGTTTATATGAAGTATATAATATATATACGACCGATCTCTATGATTTTTTCAGACAACAATATATGCTATATACGTAAGCATTTTGTGAAATTTGAAGCTTCTAACTGTTAAAACGGGGCAGAAATTGCGCAAAGTTTCTTATCTGAACAATCGGTTGTATGAGATATATACTATGTGTACCACCGATCTCAATGATTTTTTCAGACATCAATATATGCTATACACGTAAGCAGTTGGTGAAATTTGAAGCTTCTAGCTGTTAAAATGGGGCCGAAATCGTAAAAAAAAATATATATACTATATATATATACTATATATACCATCATATATATATTATATATATCACCGATCTCTATGATTTTTTGACACAACAATACATACTATATACGTAAGCAATCGGTGAAATTTGAAGCTTATAACTGTTAAAATGGGGAAGAAATTGCGCAAAGTTTCTTATCTGAACAATCGGTTGTATGGGATATATACTATATATACCACCGGTATCTATGATTTTCTCAGACAACAATATATGCTATACACGTAAGCATTTGGTGAAATTTGAACATATCTAAACGATTTTTAAGATAAATATAAAATAAACAAGTAAGGAAGGTTAAGTTCGGGTGTAACCGAACATTACATACTCAGTTGAGAGCTATGGTGACAACATAAGGGAAAATAACCATGTAGGAAAATGAACCGAGGGAAACCCTGGAATGTGTTTGTATGACATGTGTATCAAATGAAAGGCATTAAAGAGTATTTTATGAGGGAGTGGGCCATAGTTCTATAGGTGGACGCCATTTAGGGATATAGCCATAAAGGTGGATCAGGGTTGACCCTAGAATGCGTTTGTACGATATGGGTATCAAATGAAAGGTATTAATGAGTATTTTAAAAGGGCGTGGACCTAAGTTCTATAGATGGACGCCTTTTCGAGATATCGCCGTAAAGATGGACCAGGGGTGACTCTAGAATGCGTGTGCACAATATGGGCATCAAACGAAAGGTGTTAATGAGTATTTTAAAAGGGAGTGGGCCTTAGTTCTATAGGTGGACGCCGTTTCGAGATATCGTCATAAAGGTGGACCAGGGGTGACTCTAGAATGCGTTTGTACGATATGGGTATCAAATGAAAGGTGTTAATGAGTATTTTAAAAGGGAGTAATCCTTGGTTCCATAGGTGGACGCCGTTTCGAGATATAGCCATAAAGGTGGACCAGGGGTGACCCTAGAATTTGTTTGTACAATATGGGCATCAAACGAATGGTGTTAATGAGTATTTTAAAAGGGAGTGGGCCTTAGTTCTATAGGTGGTCGCCTTTTCGAAATATCGCCATAAATGTGGACCAGGGGTGACTCTAGAATGCGTTTGTACGATATGGATATCAAATTAAAGGTATTAATGAGTATTTTAAAAGGGAGTAATCCTTAGTTCCATAGGTGGACGCCGTTTCGAGATATCGCCATAAAGGTGGACCAGGGGTGACCCTAGAATTTGTTTGTACGATATGGGTATCAAAGAAAGGTGTTAATGAGTATTTTAAAAGGGAGTAATCCTTAGTTCCATAGGTGGAC